>CAUYLG010011623.1:0-126646 GCA_963573385.1 Cacajao melanocephalus | reverse complement strand
AATCCAGGAGCTGTTTTTTTGAAAAGATCAGCAAAATAGACACACCGCTAGCCAGATTAATAAAAATGAAAAGAGGGAATAATCAAATAGATGCAATAAAAAAACCATAAAGGGTATATCACCACAGATTCCACAGAAATACAAACTACCACCAGAGATTACTACAAACAACTCTATGCACATAAACCAATAAACCTGGAAGAAATGGATAAAGTCCTGGACACTTGCACCCTCCCAATCCTAAACCAGGAAGAAGTCGAAACCCTGAATAGATCAATAACAGGGGCTGAAGTTGAGGCAGCAATTAATAGCCTACCAACCAAAAAAAGCCCAGGTCCAGATGGGTTCACAGCCGAATTCTACCAGACATCCAAAGAGGAGCAGGTAGCACTCCTTCTGAAACTATTCAAAACAATATAAAAAGAGGGAATCCTTCCCAATTCATTTTATGAGACCAACAGCATCCTGATACCAAAACCTGGCAGAGACTCCACCAAAAAAGAAAACTTCAGGCCAATATCCATGATGAACATATATGCAAAAATCTTCAATAAAATACTGGAAAACCGATTGCAACAGCACATCAAAAAGCTTATCCACCATGATCAAGTAGGCTTCATCCTGGGGATGCAAGGCTGGTTCAATGTATGCAAGTCTATAAACGTAATCCACCACATAAACAGAACCAAAGACAAAAACCACATGATTATCTCAATAGACGCAGAGAAGGCCTTCAACAAAATTCAGCAACCTTTATGCTAAAAACTCTCAATAAACTACGTATCCATGGAACATATCTCAAAATAATAAAAGCTGTTTATGACAAACCAACAGCCAATATCATACTGAATGGGCAAAAACTGGAAGCATTCCCTTTGAAATCTGGCACTAGACAAGGATACCCTCTCTCACCACTCCTATTCAATATAGTATTAGAAGTTCTAGCCAGAGTAATCAGGCAGGAAAAAGAAATAAAGGGTATTCAGTTAGGAAAGAAGGAAGTCAAATCGTCTCTATTTGCAGATGATATGATTGTATATTCAGAAGACCTCTTGGTCTCAGCCCAAAATCTCCTAAAACTGATAAGCAACTTCAGCAAAGTCTCAGGATACAAAATCAATGTGCAGAAATCACAAGCATTCCTATACGTCAATAACGGACTTAAAGAGAGCTAAATCAAGAACGAACTGCCATTCACAACTGCCACAAAGAGAATAAAATACCTAGGAATACAACTAACAAAGAATGTGAAGGCCCTCTTCAAGGAGAACTTCAAACCACTGCTTAAGGAAATAAGAGAGGACACAAACAGATGGAAAAACATTCCATGCTCATGGTCAGGAAGAATCAATATTGTGAAAATGGCCATACTGACCAAAGTAATTTATAGATTCAATGCTATCCCCATCAAGCTACCAATGACCTTCTTCACAGAACTGGAAAAAGCCACCTTAAACTTCATATGGAACCAAAAGAGAGCCCGCGTAGCCAAGTCAAATCTAAGCGAAAAGAACAAAGCTGGAGGCATCACGTTACTTGGCTTCAAACTATACTACACGCCTACAGTAATCAAAAGAGCATGATACTGGTACCAAAACAGAGATATAGACCAATGGAACAGAACAGAGGCCTCAGAGGCAACACCACACATCTACAACCATCTGATCTTTGACAAACTTCACAAAAACAAGCAATGGGGAAAGGATTCCCTGTTTAATAAATGGTGTTGGGAAAACTGGCTAGTCATGTGCAGAAAGCAGAAATTGTACCCCTTCCTGAAACCTTACACTAAAATTAACTCCAGATGGATTAGAGACTTAAGTATAAGACCTAACACCATAAAAACCCTGGAAGAAAACCTAGGCAAAACCATTCAGGACATAGGCATAGGTGAGGACTTCACGACTAAAACACCAAAAGCATTCGCAACAAAAGCCAAAATAGACAAATGGGATCTAATTAAACTCCAGACCTATTGCACAGCAAAAGAAATGGTCATTAGAATGAACAGCAACCAACAGAATGGGAAAAAATATTTGCAATCTACCCATCTGACAAAGGGCTAATATCTAGAATCAACAAAGAATTAAAACAGATTTACAAGAAAAAACCAAACAAACCCATGCAAAAATGGGCAAAGGACATGAACAGACGCTTTTGAAAAGAAGACATATATGAGGCCAATAAACATATGAAAAAATGTTCATCATCATTGGTCATTAGAGAAATGCAAATCAAATCCACATTGAGATACCATCTTATGCCAGTTAGAATGGTGATCATTAAAAACTCTGGAGACGATAGATGCTGGAGAGGATGTGGAGAAATAGGAACACTTTTACATTGTTGGTGGGAGTGTAAATTAGTTCAACCATTGTGGAAGACAGTGTGGTGATTCCTCAAGGACCTAGAAATAGAAATTCTATTTGACCCAGCAATGCCATTACTGGGTATATATCCAAAGGATTGTAAATCATTCTATTATAAAGACACATGCACACATATGTTCACTGTGGCACTGTTTACAATAGCAAAGACCTGGAACCAACCCAAATGCCCACTGATGATAGACTGGACAGGGAAAATGTGGCACATATGCACCATGGAATACTATACAGCCATAAAAAATGATGAGTTTGTGTCCTTTGTAGGGACATGGATGAACCTGGAAACCATCATTCTCAGCAAACTGACACAAGAACAGAAAATCAAACGCCGCATGTTCTCACTCATAGGCGGGTGTTGAACAATGAGAACACATGGACACAGGGAGGGGAGCATCACACACTGGGGTCTGTGGGGGAGAAATAGGGGAGGGACAGCAGGGAGTGGGAAGTTGGGGAGGGATAACATGGGGAGAAATGCCAGGTACAGGTGATGGGGAGGAAGGCAGCAAACCACACTGCCATGTGCGTACCTATGCAACAATCTTACATGTTCTTCGCATGTACCCCCAAACCTAAAATGCAATAAATAAAAAAATAAAAATGAATTAAAAAATTAAAATTAAAATTAAAAAAAAATTAATGGTGTGACACCTAATATGTACCCACGAAAAATAAAAATTTTAAAAATTGATGGTGTGGATGAAAATCATAGGCTTTTGATAGTTTGCACATGCGTCTATTGATACATGTTGGTGACTGGTCACCGAGCTAAGCAAACAGGAGAGACAATGTTCAGGACGGGAGTTCTGTCTGGGACTTAGGTTCTAAGTCAACCAATAGTGTACTAATTATGGCCCCAATATGGTCCTGGTCAGCAGAGTAAGTGAAGACTTTTTTGAGGTGATGGGGGAAGCAGTGGACTGATAAAAGTAGTTATGAATAATAAAAACATTCCTTAACATTTTACTGTAACATAAAATGTATAAATGTATGTGATTTGTCAGTCTTTGTGAGATTCTTTTATTTGAATCTTCTGATTTTTCTATGATCACATTTTTGCATAAATGGTATCTATAATACACTTGCTATTATATCATTTCAATTTCTTTTCTTTTTTTTTTTGAGATGGCATGTCACTGTGTCACTCAGGCTGGAATGCAATGGCATGCTTACTGCAACCTCCGTCTCTCAGGTTCAAGCAGTTCTCCTGCCTCAGCCTCCTGAGTAACTGGGATTACAGGCGTGGGCCACCACATCTAGCTTTTTTTTTTTTTTCAGTAGAGACAGGGCCCTGAGGAACAGTTAACAGCAAAGTCCAATTGTGTCAATGCAAACTTATTACTATTTCTGAAAAACTGACTTAAAGTGCAGCACCTAAGCTAATGGATCTTCATATATAGAACATTTCAGTTTTTGGGAGGGCAAATCCTGAAATGTTTTGTTTTGCTTATGTGGGCTGTCACTCTGTTGCCCGAACTGGAGTGCAGTCACGCAATCTCAGCTCACTGCAACCTCTGTCTCCCAGGCTCAAACCATTCTCCCGTCTTAGCCTCTGAGTAGCTAGGACCACAGGCATGCACCACCATGCCCAGCTAATTTTTGTGTTTTCTGTAGAGACGGTGTTTCTCCATGTTGCCCAGGCTGGTCTTGAACTCATGAACTGAAGCGATCTACCCACTTCTGCTTCCTAAAGTGCTCAGATTACAGGTGTGAGCTAAAATGTATTTCTAAGCCTACTTCTAGTAATGAAATATTGAATATAGCTACATAAATCATCTCCTGTTCTTACCACTAAAAATAATCACAGATACCTCTTTATAGGTTACAGCTTTCCTCTTACAATACTATTAATGAGAGGCTCATGGCACTAATATAGCCATACACTAAAATGAGGAAATACAAAATGGGAACAAGATGAAAATGCCTGCTATCTATTTTCTATACAACATCCAATTACTTTTTATTAAAAGCCCGTCTGGTATAAGACACAAGAAAAAATAAGGAGATAGAAGGATTAAAAGAAAAGTCATAAAACTGTCATTATTTTCCACTTATATGCTTTTCTCCAACAAAATATTCAAAGGAATCAATAGACAGTGGTCGGCATATCAATTGTTTTCCTAAAAACCAGCAACAAATGGTTCAAAATATAATTTTTGAAGGTATTATAACAATAATGCATAAGGTGTCTAGAAATAAATCTTTAAGACTCTTATAAAGAAAAATAAAAAATTTGAAAGATATTAAAGGAACAAATGCTCATGAAGGAGAAGTCTCAATAACATAAAGACATCAGTTCATCCAAAATCCAACAAGCTTTTTTGATAAAAGTTACTTTATCCTAAACTTATCCATATGAATGAGCAAAAGGCCAGGAATTGTCAAAATAATTCTGAAGAAGAATAAGGGACTCATTCTTTAAGATATCATGAATCTTGCATCCTAAAGATTCAGTAATTAGAACAATGTAGTTTAAGACAGAGAAAGGCTATCTGGACCTGACCTCTTCTCCTTGAGGAATCTTTTTGCCCTTTACTCTGTGTGTAATAAACCTTATCTCATATCTGTTGGTGCCTATGTGTCATTCCTTCCAACATCCCTATAAATTCCAAAGTGGGGACTGCTAGTGTTCAGCCGGGGATACTAGATGCCCAAATGAAATGATACTATTCTCAAAATCATAACAGTGAAAGATGGGGGAAGACACATCTTTCATAAAGTTGCAGCATCTTTCATAAAGTTGCAAACACCATGATGTCATTTATGAAAAGTTTTAAAAACATGCAAAACAATATTGTATCTTTATTTATAGATATATACACATTAAAGAAAGTACAAAAGCACATGTGGATGAGAAATATCTAATTCTAGACAGTGATTACCTCTGGAGAAAAAGTGAGGGGAACAGGATTGGGGCAGAGTACACAGGGGTTTCATATGAGTCCGGAATACTTTCTTTCTTTCTTTCTTTCTTTTCTATTTGAGGTAGGGTCTTGCTGTGTTACCCAGGCTGAAATACAGTGGCACAAACACAGCTCACCGAAGCCTTGACCTCCTGCACTCAAGTGGTCCTCCCATGTCAACCTCCCGAGTAGCCAGGACCATACGTGCCACCATGCTTGGCTAATTTTTAAATTTTTCTGTAGAGGCGAGATCCCCCTATGTTGCCCAGGCTTATCACAAACTCCTAGGCTCAAGCAATCCTCCCACTTCAGCTTTCCAACCTGCTGGGGTTACAGGTATGAGCCGTGCCCAGCCAGGTGTAAGCTTTCCTATCTTAGGGTCAACTGATTTGGGACTTTAATTACGTGTTCGAAATTCATTCATAGCAACACTTAGATTGATGTTTGAATAAGTGGAAGAAAGTGTATGTACACCAGGACCCAGATATTTGGAAGGCCAAATTGTGCCTACCACACATTAGGAATACGGAGAGTATAGAATAGAAGGTCAATGCCAGGGGAATTATTAAGTGGTATCCACATATGCCCTAGATGTTTAATGTTAAAGATTGGCTAGTATATCTGGCTCATGACATTCTGTATGCTTAAAACTTAAGGGAAGAGAACAAAGGTCATGAAAATCTCTATGATCTTGGCAGACTGAAGCTCATTAAGTAATTGTCTAGGTATTGCTCAAGATAGCTACAAGCAGGTCAGTGGAAAACTAATTTGCTGTTGGAACTATTATCTGAGTTATCAATGCCATTATAAGTGATAGGTAAATATAAATCTTATATAAAGACAAATAGACAAATATAAACATAACTAAACATAAATATAAATAAGCATTTTTTAAAACCAGAATATTTATAAAGTGGAATAAGGTAGAGATCATTTATATTTGGGAGAAATGTATTTTTTATCCTGCACACATATAGACCATGTTTCCTTATTTTATATGTCTATACAGCAGCTAGCCCTATTTTGTAACACATGGTAAAAGGAGTAAATCATTAATTGTTTAACGAGTAATAATGATAGCTTGATATTTAAAATCCTCGTTGGTATGGTTCATCTTATCTTTCCAGAACTATCTATTACTTCTTTCCTACTTTTATTTCATATGCCAACAAAACAGAATGGCTCGTTTTTCCTCCAAACCTATCACTCCGTCTTTAGCAATGTGTTTATCTCTAATCTTCTTCACTTCATCAGTAGCTAATGTTTCTACCTAGACTTTGGGGCCCAACTTAAATGTCTCATCTTTTATAAAGCATTTTAAAAATCTTTCTCAGCTCCCATTGTAAGTAATCTTTCCCACTTCAACTCCTGTAGCATTTTGTTCAAATGTACAATGCATGTCTTTCTACCTTGTGCTATGGTTATCTGTATTCATGACATAGCTCCTCCTACTTGACAAGGTCTTCCTTGAGCAGTAACTTGGACTACTTTATTTCAAATTACCAATGGTACCTGGCAGAATACCCAGCACTAATAGTGCTTAAAAATTGTGAATTAATCTTTTGAATGGCTGTGTCCTTTTGTCTTTATCCTAGTGCCAAAAGCAAGGCAAAATCAGTCAATATTATTACGGCTAGGGAAAGATCTTAGCTCCCTCAAAGAGACCTTAGTTACAATTACATTTCACAGAATTATTTCTCAAAATTCCCCAAAGTTTAGTTTCATCATTGCACTAAGTAAACCCTTGGTTAAGCATAATCTTCACACATGCACAGACTTGCATCATACCTGTATGACACAAGCCAGGATCGCATCAGTCGCCAAGGGAGGTAAGTTACTCTAGGCAGCCTGCCCCAAACCTCTCTTCCACTGCAGCTTTCCAAACAAGGCTCAATCAATTTACCAGAGGGAGAGAAAGGTATTTCCTGAAGAAATCATTTTTTTTAAAAAGGTGACATGAAACTGATAGAGTATACGTTTGTTCTATAACAGAAGTGACATCTTTCTAGAGCTTTCATGAGTTTTAAGATTTTATGGAAATACATACTGAATTAAGTATAGACATTATTCATATCTGTTTCACAAGAAGTTTTATGAGGCATATAACTTTTCTCTTTAAGCACTTGAATTAAATTCTGACTTACAAGCTAGAGTTTGACAGGACAGATATGTTGTCATTTAGCCAATCACTTCAGTGCACTCAGAGATTAATGAAGTAGCAGCCATTAAATAAAAACAAAACCATGTCCTTTGCAGCAACATGGATGCAGCTGGAGGCCGTTAACCTAAGTGAATTAACACAGAAACAGAAAATCAAATACTACATGTTTTCACTTATAAGTGGGGGCTAAACGTTGGGTACACACGGCCATAAAGTTAGAAACCATAGACACTGGAGACTCCATAAGGGGAAAGGTAGGTAGAAGGGAGGCAATGGTTGAAAAACTACGTACTGGGTACTATGTCCACTATTTAGATGACAGGTTCAACAGAAGCCTAAACTTCAGCATCATGCAATGTATCCATGTAACAGACCTGCATGTGTACCCTTTGAATTTAAAATTTAAAAAAGAAATTAATGAAGTAATAGAATTAAATTAACTATGCTCTTAACTTCCTCACAGTTTAATTTATAAATTAAAGGCAATATTCTCATGGTATAGTCACATACTACATGTGCAGATATATGTGAAGCACACATCCAGAAGAAGGCAATAAACGAGAAGCAAGGAAATAAAGAACACATGAAGAAATATGAAGCAAGTACAAGTACTGAGAGGGTAGACCCAAAAACGGATCAGTAATTACATTAAGTATGAAAGGACTAAACACTCCAACTAAAAGGCAGATAGTTAGACTAAATTAACAAACAGAACCAACAATCTTGTAAGACACAAAATTTAAGCCTGGACACGGTGGCACATTTAAGGCTGGGTGCGGTGACTCCCAGCAGTTTGGGAGACCGAGGTGGGCAGATCACTTGAGGCCAGGAGTTTGAGACCAGCCTGGCCAACATGGCAAAATACTGTCTACTAAAAATACAAAAATTCGTCAGGCATGGTGGTGTGTGCCTGTAATTCTAGCTACTCGGGAGGCTGGGGCATGAGAATCACTTGAACCTGGGAGGCTGAGGTTGCAGTGAGCTGAGATCCTGCCACTGCACTCCAGCTTCAGCGACAGGAGACTCTGTCTCAAAAAATAAAAAGACAAAAAATTTACATATAAAGACACAGAACAGTTGAAAGTAAAAGGATGAAAACATAAATACCATATACCATGTAAACACTAATCATAAGAAAGTTGATATGACTATATTAATATCAAAATATACTTTCAGGCAAAAGGTATTACTAGGTATAAAGGGGCATTTCATAATGATAAAAGGGTCAATTCAATAGGAAGTCACAAAAATTCTTAACATATATTTTCTTTATAGCATGCCTTCACAAAGGAAGCAAAAATTGACAAAAATAAAAGGATAAACAGATAAATCCACAATTAGAATTGGAGATTTAAAAATACTTCTTTCTGTAACTGATAGAACAGGCAGACAATATATCAGTAATATTAATAATATGGAAGATATGAACAATACCATTAACCAATCTGATTAACTGAACATTTATAGACTTAATAGAATATTATACTCAACAACTACAAAAAAGAAAAAAAACACATACTATTTATATTCACTTAGATCACTCACCAAAATAGACAATATTCTGGACTATAAAGCGAGTTTCAATAAATTTCAGAAGACTGAAGTCATACAGAATATATTTTCTTATCGCAATTGAATTAGAAATCAAAAGCAAAAAGATATCTTCAGAAATTAAAAAATGTATTTCTAAATTATCTATTGGTCGAAGAAGAAATCACAAGAAAAATTAGAAAGTATTTTGAATTGAACAATAATACAAATTAATTAATTCTGTGAGATACAACCAAAGCAGTGCTTAGTAGAAAATGTGTATGTTAAATGCATATATTGGAAATGATGAAAGTTTTAAAATCAGTGATCTAAGATTCCACTTCAAGAAGCTAGAGAAGAAAAGAAAATTTTTAAAAAGTGTGGAAGACCTATAAGCTAAAAGTAATCAAACATTGCTCAAAAAATTAAAGACCTGGCTGGGTGTGGTGGCTCACGCCTGTAATCCCAGAATTTTGGGAGGCTGAGGCAGGCGAATCACTTGCACCCAGGAGTTTGAGACCAGCCTGGGCAACATAGTGAGACCTCTTCTCTAGTAAAAATCAAAAAAATTAGCTGAGCATGGTGGTGCAGCTGTGTAGTCCCAGCTACTCAGGAGGCTGACGGGAGAGAAGGGCTTGAGCTGGCTGCAGTGAGCCAGTGTTTGTGCCGCTGCAGTCTAGCCTGGGCAACAGAGTGAGACTTTGTCTCAAAAAAATATTTAAGACCTAAATAAGTGGAGAGATAAACATTGGCTTGGTGTTCTTGAGATATCAGTTCCTCCTAAAGTGATCTATAGATTTAACAGAATCCCAATCAAAATCCCAGCAGGCTTAATTATTTGTGTATAGAAATTGATAATATAAATCTGTAGTTTATACGAAAATGCAAAGGATCTAGACTAGCCAAAGTAATCCTACAGAAAAAAAACAAACAAAAACCTAATACTAAGCTAGAAGACCTACTCTAACAGATTTAAATCTTGCTATAAAGCTTAGGCAATTAAGACAGTGTGGCATTGGCACAAAGAGACAAATAGATCAATAGAACTGAAGAAAGGGTCCAGAAATAAGCCCACGGATATTTGGTCACTTGCTTTACGACAAAGACAATCACTTATGTCAAAGAAAAAGGGGATGGTCTTATGAATAAATGGTGCTAGAGCAACTGGATATTCGTACACATAAGAAATAAAATTTGACCCTTATCTCACACCCATGCACTAAAGTCACTTCCGGGTGCATCAAATATAAACTTGAAAGCTTAAAATACCTTGAGATAGGGAAAGTCTTTTTTAACAGGACACAACCAGCACTGACCATAACATTTTTTAATTGATAAATTGTTCTTCACCAAAATTTTAAAATGTGCTCCTCAAAAGATACTATTTAGGAAGAGAAAGGAACTCCACAGCGTAGAACAAGCGTGTCCAATCTTTTGATTTCCCTCAGCCACATTGGAAGAAGGATTTTCCTGGGCCACACTAAAATACACTGACATGAATGATAGCTGATAAGCTAAAAAAAAAAATCACACAAAAAACTCAATGTTTTAAGAACGTTCATGAATTTGTGTCAGGTTAAATTCAAAGCCATCCTAGGCCATGTATGGTCCATGGGCTGCAGGTTGGACAAGCCTGGCCTAGAAGCTCTAATAATTCCAATATGTGCAATCTCTGTGCATCTTATTCTCTTTGATCTTGCTCATCTGTCTTGTTTCCTGGGAGCTTATATTCCTCAAAAATGTTTCTGAAGGAATTGTTCGAGGTCTATCTTAAAAGTAGTTCAAGATATATACAATAAACAGAACTAGAACTCCAATTTCTGGAAGCACAAGCCATTGATCCAGAGGAGTGGACCCTGGAGCAGAGTAAAGCAGGTGACAGATGTCAGAGATCACTACTTCACTCATCAGAAGCTGATCACTGGCCAGGCATGGTGGCTCATGCCAGTAAACTCAGCACTTTGGGAGGCTGAGGCGGGTGGATCACTTGAGGTCAGGAGTTTCAGACGATCCTGGCCAACATGGTGAATCCCTATTTCTACCAAAAATACAAAAATTAGTCAGATGTGGTGGCACGTGCCTTTAGTTCCAGCTACTCCGGAGGCTGAGGCATGAGAATTGCTTGAACCCTGGGAGGCAGAGGTTGCAGTAAGCTGAGATCTCGCCACTGCACTTCAGCCTGGGTAACAGAGCAAGACTCTGTCTCAAAAACAAAAATAAACAAAAAACAAAATACAATGAACAGGCATGGGATAGACATTCTCATTCAGAAAGGGAGAAATTAGGCCAGGCTTGATGGCTCATACCTGTAATCCCAACACTTTGGGAGGCTGAGGCAGGCAGATCACCTGAAGTCAGGAGTTTGAGACCAGCCTGGCCAATATGGTGAAATCCTGTCCGTCTATACTAAAAATAGAAAAATTAGTCACTTGTGGTGAGGGATACCTGTAATCCCAGCTACTCAGGAGGCTGAGGCAGGTGAATTGCTTGAACCCAGGAGGCAGAGGTTGCAATTAACAGAGATAGTGCCACTGTATTCCAGCCTGGGTGACATAGTGAGACTCCATCTAAAACAAAACAAAACAAAACAAAACGAAAGGGAGAAATTGGAAAGAAGAAGGGGGTAATAGTCCCCAGGCAAGTTCAAAACTCCAAATTCCATTAGGTCTTAAGACTCAAGAATAATCCTCTTTGGCCTTTTGGGTCTATTGTGGTGGCAGCAACACCCCCATACCTCTAGGTGGAGGCCCCGCCCACATAGTTCTTTGCTATGGTCTTGCTCCTGAGGCACTGGATGGGAGCAGCCTGGCCGCTGAAACCATAAAGAGGGGCCTCCCCTCTGAAACTGAGGAGGAAACAGCTTTGCTCCCAGGACCTGAGGTGGGAGTGGTAAACCTGATGATCTCTGAATTGGCCTCAGAGTCATTTTTCTTTTTCTCTGAAGGATAAAGCATTTTTACAGTCAAATAGCTCTATTATCTGATCCTGTAGAATCCCAGACATCCAAAAGCCTTCCTTTATTCCATCCTGTTCCTGTTTCTTTGGTGCAAACTGGCAGTGTCTCTGTGGGTATAATCCCCTCTCTATTGCTGGTGCTGCTGAGATGGCTGATTAACTCCATGAGTAATCTCCTTACGGGCTGATTGTCCCACCACACCCTTGGTGTTCTCTCCAGAACATGCTTCTCATTTTTTGGAAATATGGATAGGCTAAGAATTTTCCAAATCATCAATTTCTGGTTCCTTTTTGCTTCACAATTTTTTCAGTGTATCTCATTCTGCATTTTACCATAAGCAGTAAAGCGAAGCCAGGTTGCGCCTGCAAGATCTTGCCTAAAAATCTCCTCTGCTAAATTTCCAATTTCATGGCTCGTAAGTTCTACCTTCCAAAAAACACTAAAACAGTTCAATCAAGTTTCCTGCCACTTTTTAACAAAGTTTGCCTTTTTTCTAGTTTCCAACAGCCTATTGCTTGTTTCTGTCTGCTACCTCACCAGAAAACCACCTTCAACACCTATATTTCTACCAATGGTCCTTTCAAGGCAATCTAGACTCTCTCTAATGTGGATCTCAAAATTTTTGCAGCCTCTATCTATCACCCAGTTCTAAAGACATTTCCACATTTTTAGGTATTTGTTACAGCAGCATCTCACTTCTCAGAACTTAAAATCTGTATTCATCTGCTTGGCTTGCCATAACAAAATACTACACACCAGGTAACTTAATTTTCTCACAGCTCTAGGGGCTAGAGAGATCCAGGATATAGGTGCTTTCAGGGTTGGTTTCTGGTGAGGCTTCTCTTCGTGGCTTGTAGATGGCTGCCTTCTTGCTGTGTCCTCACACGGCCTCTTCTCTGTACACATGCAGAGAGAGTGGAAAGAGAGGGAGAGAAAAGAAAATGGGGGGAGAAGAGCAGCTCTCCTGACTCTTTGTCTCTTTATTTTTTGAGATAGGGTCTTACTCTGTCACTCAGGCTGAGTGCAGTGGTGTGATCATAGCTCACTGAGTGGCGGTCTCCTGAGCTCAAGCAGTCTTCCCACCTCAACCTACTTGAGTACATGGGACTACAGGCACATGCCACCATGCCTGGCTAATTTTTAAAATTTTTATCTTTAGTAGAGAGGGGGTCTCACTATGTTGCCCAGGCTGGTCTTAAATCCTCCTGGCTTGGCATCCCAAAGTGCTGGGATTACTGGCATGAGTCACTGCCCCTGCCCCTTTGTCTTCTTGAAAGGACAATAGCTTCATTGGACCACACTGTGACCTAATCTAACTTTACCTCCCTACGTCCTGTCTCCAAATAGAGTCACATTGTGGGTTAAGGCTTCAACCTACAAACTTGGAAGAGACACAATTCAGTCTATAACATGCTATGTGTAGCCTTTCAAACTGGCTTCTTTCACACAGCAAAATGCACTTAAAATTTCTCCATGTCTTGTCATGGCTTGACAGTTTTTGTTTGTTTTTTAGACAAAGTCTCACTCTGTTGCCCAGGCTGGAGTGCAGTGGCAGGGTCTCAGCTCACTGCAACCTCGGCCTCCTGAGTTCAAGCGATTCTCCTGCCTCAGCCTCTGGAGTAGCTGGGTCTACAGGTACATGCCACCATGCTTGGCTAATTTTTGTATTTTTAGTACAGACAGGTTTTCACCATGTTGGCCAGGTTGGTCTTGAACGCCTGACCTGAGGTGATCCACCCACCTCAGCCTCTCAAAAGTGCTAGGATTATAAGTGTAAGCCACTGCACCTGGCCACTCATTTTTTTTTTTTTGACACTGAATAATGTGCCATTGTATAGATGTGTTTATTCATTCAAAAATTTGAGGACATCTGGGTTGCTTTCAATTTTTACCAATTATAAAGTAGCTATAAACGTTCATGTGCAGGTTTTTGCATGGACATACATTTTCAACTCTTTTGGGTAAATACATGGGAGCACAATTACTAGATTATATGGAGTCTATGTTTATCCTTGAAGGAAACTACTAAACTATTTCCCCAAGTGTCTGTACCATTCTGCATTGCTACCAGCAATGAATGAGAGTTCCTATTGCTCCACATCCTCACCAGCATTTGATGCTGTCAGTGTTCTGAATTTTAACCATTCTGATGGGTGTGTGGTGGTATCTCAATGTTGTTTTAATTGGCAATTTCCTAATAACATAGGACGTGGAACTTCTTTTGTATGCTAATTTTCCATCTGTATGTATTCTTTGATAAGGTGCACATGCATGCACTTTGCCTATGTTGTCATCAGTTGTTTTCTCATTATTGAGTGTTGAGTTCTTTGTATACTTCGAATACCAGTTCTTATCAGATGTTTTTCATATACATTCTCCCAGTCTAGGGTTTGTCTTTTTGTTCTCTTAACAGCATCTTTCACAGAGCAGTTTAATTTTATTCTTATATTTTTCTGAGACAGGTTCTCATTCTGTCATCATGGCTCACTTTAATTTTGAATTCCTCTGCTCAAGTGATTCTTGAATAGCTAGGACTACAGGCATCCACCACCGTGCCTGGCTAATTTTTTTTTTTTTAATACAGATGGGGTCTCACTATGTTGCCCTGGCTGATCTCAATCTCCTGGCTTCAGGCAATCCTTCTGCCTCAGCCACCCAAAGTAGTGAGATTACAGGCGTGAGCCACAATGCCTGGCCAGGATTTTACATTTTAATGGAGTCCAATTTACCATTTTTTTTTCCTTCTGTAGATCACGCTTTTGACACTATATCTAAAGCTCATCACCAAAGCCAGGGCACCTAGATTTTTTTCCTATGTTATCTTACAGAAGTTTTATAGTTTTTGTCTACATTTAGGCCTATAATCCACTTTGAGTGCACTTTGTGCATGATGAAAGATCTGTCTAGATTTTATTTTTTGCATATGGATACCCAGTTGTTTCAGCTCTACCAGTTGAAAATACCATCCTTTATCCACTAAATTTTTTTTGTTCCCTTGTTGAAGATCAGTTGACTCTATTTGTGTGGGTTCATTTCTGGGCTCTCTGTTCGTTCTACTGTTTCATTTCACTGTTTTTTCACCAATACTACACCGTCTTTGATTACTGTGGCTTTATCATTTTTCTGAAATGGAGTCTCGCTCTGTTGCCCAGGCTGGAGTGCATTGGCGCAATCTCAGCTCACTGCAACCTCTGCCTTGCAGGTTCAAGCGATTCTCCTGCCTTAGCCTCCAGAGTACCTGAGACCACAGGCCTGCACCACCGTACCTGGTTAATTATTTTTATATTTTTAGTAGAGATGAGGTTTCACCATGTTGGCCAGGCTGGTCTTGAACTCCTGACCTCAAGTGATCCACCTGCCTCGGCCTCCCATAGTGTTGGGATTATAGGCATGAGCCACTTTTTTCTTCTTTAATATTGTGTTGGCTATTCTGGGTATTTTTGCCTTTCCACATAAACTTTTAAATTTGTTAATATTTACAAAATAATTTTCTGAGATTGTTATTGGGAATGTATGGAATCCATAAATCAGGTAGGAAAGAACTGATATCTTAACAATATTAAGTGTTCCTATCCATGAAGATGAAATCTTTCCATTTATTTAGATAGTCTTTAATTTCCTTCACTAGTGTTTTATCGTTTTCCTCATAAAGATCTCATAGAGATTCACGCCTGAGCAATTTCTTTTTTTAATTCTTATTTTTTGGTCTTAATGTATACGCTGCTGTCTTTTAAACTGCAAATTTCAATGGCTGAGCAGGGAACGTGCCTGTAGTCCCAGCTTTTTGGGAGGCTGAGCTGAGCTGGGAAAATGGCTTGAGTCCAGGAGTTCAAGTCCAGCCTGGGCAACATAGCTAGACCTATCTCTTAAAAAAAAAGTCCAATTGCTTATTGATAGCATGATAGGAAAGTAACTGACTTTTGTTTATTGACTTGTTATCCTGAAACTTCGTTGTAATTGCTTATTAGTTCCAGGAGTTTTGTTATTGTTTGATATTTTTTACACAGACTTTCATGCTGTCTGTGAAAAAAAAAATGGTTTTATTTCCTCTTTCCAAGTTGATATACTTCATTGCTTGTCTTGTCTTACTGCAAATTCTATAGCTAGAACTTCCCATATGAAGCTGAATAGAAAAGAGAGATAAGAGGGTAAATATTTGTCTTGTTCTCAATTTTAGGAGCAAAGAGTCTAGTTTCTTACCACTAAGTATGATCTTAGCCATAGGTGCTCTTTACTAAGTTAATGAAGTTCCTCTCTAATCCCAGTTTGCTTAGAGTTTTTCTCATGAATGGCTGTGGGATTTTATAAATGCTTTTTCTGCATCTATCGATATGATCAATATGATTTTTCTTCTTTAATCTGTTAACATGATTAATGATGTTGATTTTTTTCTTAAGCAATATTTATCTTAAAAACATTAGTTGATTTTCAAATGTCAAGCCAGCCCATATACCTAGAATTAGTCCCGCTTAGTTGTGGTGAAGTATACTTATGTCTGCAACTTATTTTGAAATGTATTTTCAAGCCGGGCACAGTGACTCACGACTGTAATCCCAGCACTTTGGGAGGCCGAGGCGGGCAGGTCATGAGGTCAGGAGATCAAGACCATCCTGGCTAACACAGTAAAACCCCATCTCTACTAAAAATACAAAAAATTAGTCAGGTGTGGCGGCACACATTTGTAGTCCCAGCTACTTGGGAGGCCGAGGCAGGAGAATCGCTTGAACCTGGGAGGTGGAGGTTGCAGTGAGCCGAGATCACGCCACTCCCTCTGAGTGACAGAGGGAGACTCTGCTTCAAAAAAGAAAAAAAAATGTATTTTCAAAATAACATGAATAGAAGACTGTATGTTTGAGATATTTTGTAATAAAATGTTAGAAAATTTATAAATCTATATGGGTAAGGACAGTAAAGTCAGAGACAAATACAAAAATAAAAGTGATTTTATTTGTAGTCATTTTGTTATTGTGAGTACTTTTCTTCTCTCTTACATTTAGAGCACTTTGAAAACCTTAAAGAAAAAAAAAATCTGTGAGGCCAGGCACAGCGGCTTATGCCTGACTTCCAACACTTTGGGAGGCCAAGGTAGGAGGTTTATTTGAGGCCAGGGTTTGATGCCAACCTGAGCCACATAGTGAGACATCATCTCTACACAAAGTGAAAAGTTAGCCAGGCACAGTGTTGCCTGCCTGCGGTTCCAGCTGCTTCGGGGGCTGAGGTGGGAGGACTGCTTGAACCCAGGAAGTCAAGATTGCAGTGAGCCATGATTGCCCCACTGCTGTACAGCCAGGGTAACAGAGTAAGACACTGTCTTAACAACAAAAAAGTGGTAAATCACACTGAATTTTTGAAAACTCCTTATAGTTCTCTAGAAATATGTTTCTATTTTAAAACTTACTTTCTGCTTAAGAGCCTAAAGCTCAACATTCCATCCAGTGTAACTTTTTCACTAGCATCAGAAATTCTCCTTCTCTGAACCCTATTGCTTCTACTTTCTTATTTACTTAAAAAAATCTAGTTAAATACATAATTAATTCAACTTTCCCATGATGTTCTAATTTTTTATGAACATACTTGGCATTGTAGGGAGGAATGGAGACACTGAACATGCAGGCAATTAAAACAGTGTCTGCCACTCACCCTGTCTGCTCATCACCATGTGAATTTGGCAAATGATTCCTCCTCTGATCTTGAAGTTTCGTAAACATAAGCTACAGCTTTCTGCATTTGCATTTACTTCAACTCCAAAAAACATTTTTTATGAGGAAATGGGACTAAATTTCTCAGATGTTTTTAATAAGAAAATTTCACAAATATCTACATCCAGAAATATCAAAATGTTTATTGTTGCATTTTTCTCAGTTTCAATTTTTTCAACATCGTTTAAGAAGAATTTGACATTTCAAATGAGTAAGTTTAATTATTTACTATGCTCAAGTTATTGTGCTAGCTACTTTGGGAAATGTAAAAATGAAATAAGGCTTTGTTGATATCATTTGGCTGTGTCCCCACCCAAATCTAATCTTGAACTGTATAGTTTCCATAATTCCCATGTACTGTGGGAGGGGCCAGATCAGAGATAATTGAATCATAAGGGTGGTTACTCCCATACTGTTTTATGGTAGTGAATAAGTCTCATGAGACCTGATGTCTTTATAAGGTGTTTCCCCTATCATTGGTTTTTCTTCTCTCTCTTGCCTGCTGCCATGTAAGATGTACCTTTCGCCTTCTGCCATGATTTTCTTTATAAATTGCCCAGTGTAGGGTATGTCTTTATCAGCAGAGTGAAACGGACTAATACACTTACCCTCCAATTGCAGAATTCCCAACATTGCAAACATCACCTTATGAAGGCTGTAAGAGCAATAGCAGCAGGGGAAGGTGTGGGGTTAGTTGAGCTGACTTTTTGGAGAAGAGAACATTTGAGCTTAGATGAAAAGCAGCTTCAGGGGAAAGGTTTCTTAGGAAGGGCTCTGCAGAGAAAATGAACCAATAGGATGTAGATACAGTATAGAGAAATTTATTTTTAGGGATTGACTTATGTAATTGTGGAGGCTGCTAAGTCCAAAATCAGCAGGCTAAGCCAGCAGGCTGGAGACTCAGGGAAGAGTAGCAGCTTAAGTCCAAAGGCAGTCTGCTGGCAGAATTTCCTCTTACTCCTAGGAGGTCAGCCTTTTTTACTATTAAGTTCTTCAGACTGATTTGATGAGGCCCACCCACATCAGGAAGGGTTATCTGTTTTACTCAAAGTCTGCTCATTTAAATGTTAATTCCATATTTAAAAAAATACCTTCATAGAAGTATCTATAATAATGTTTGGCCAAATATCTGGGTATGGTGGCCTAGCCAAGTTGACACATAAAATTAACCATCGCAGTGGGATAAGCATGTTCTCAGGTTTAGGGAAGAACTGAAGCTTTGCAGTAGGGATAATTCATGAAGCAAAGTCAGAGGGAAAGGAGAGGGGAAAAATCAAGGTCACAAAGAGACAGATTGGCCTTAAAAAGAAGGATGGTAAAGGATGGCTTAGGTGCCAAAATAATTATGAGAAGACGACAAAAATGGTTAAACTATTCACATCAGGTAGCTTTGATCTCTCATGGGAAAATGGGGTATTTGTTGGAGGGAAGGGCTGGGAGCTGGTGGCAGCTACAAACACATCTTGGGGACAAGGGTGGTGATGGAGAATGTGGAAGAGTATTAGGAAGGAATAGCACTCAAGAACTCAGAAGAAAATTGGTTTTAAGAAATGTTAAGCCTGGCCGGGTACAGTGGCTCACTGCTGTAATCCCAGCACTTTGGGAGGCCAAGGCAGGCGGATCACTTGAGGTCAGGAGTTTGAGACCAGCCTGACCAACATAGTGAAACCCTTCTCTACTAAAAATATAAAAATCAGCCAGGCGCGGTGGCGTGTGCCTGTAATCCCAGCTGCTGAGAAGGCTGAGGCAGAATTGCTTGAACCTGGGAGGCGGAAGTTGCAGTGAGCCGAGATCATGCCACTGCACTCTGGCCTGGGTGACAGAGCAAGACTCCATCTCCAAACAAAATAAAACAAAACAAGAAAAAAGAAATGTTGAGCCTAAGTTGACTTTCTCACCCTCTTTTTTTTTTTCCAGCATGATTTCTAAAAGAGGTGCAGCTGTGGAATTATACCAACTGGAATTTGAATCCCAGGAACCCATTCACTAACCTACTACGTGACCTTGGGAAAATTACTTAAACTCTTATAGTCTCTGTTATGAAGAGTTACTAAAATGACCTGTGTAAAAGTGTCTGGGATAGTGAGTGGTACTCAACCAGGGGCGATTTTACTCCTCAAAGGATAGTTGGTGATGTCTCAAGACATTTTTTATTGTAAACAGCTGAGCAGTGAGGCATGGAGCAAAGATGTGCTGTTGGCATCTAGTGGGCAGAGGCAAGGGATGCTGCTAAACGTCCTACACTGCACAGGGTAGCCACTTACAATAAAGAATTATGCAGAACTGGCATTATCCAACATGTCAGTGCCTCAGGCATTATACATAGTAAGTGTTCATTACTGTCTACTAATCATGGTAAACCAAACTGAACAGAACTTTTTCCAACTGGCCACATCTGAAGGTCTGTTTTCTGCAATGTTGAAAATGCTCTGCCTTTTGAAGAAGGTTAAAGTGTAATTTAGAGACACACACAAAAAGCAAACTCTATTCAGAAACTCTTACACAAATAAAATATTCCATTCAATTCAAGAAATACCCAAAGTCCAGCTTTCTGACACTTGTTTTGAAAAGCTCTGGGCTAGGACAGACTTGAGTTTTAATGTGTTCTGTTCCATGAGCCAGCCTTTGAGGGAAACCTTCATGTGATTTGGATTTCCATTTGTAAATGCATTTACACATTTTCCCAATAGCAATGACATATTTAGAAATAAAGCAGAGAACTCAGCAAATCAAATGATTATGTTTTATCTAGTCCTATATGGAATTTCTTGGCTAAAAATAAATACTCTAAGGCAATTTCAGTACCAACACAGTACAGCTTTATCTGAAATGTCTTAGTATGCCTGCTTTCTCAGGAGTGCAGACACTAAACAAATAAGCAAATATAAGGTAATTTTAGTTCTGTGAAAGTGATTGACCATATTTGTGCCAAAATTTCAAGCAGTTTCTATTATATTTGTGGGGCAGGTAGGGAGCAGCGACTCTGGGTGAATACATTAGCTAGTTAGCTAGCTCTTAGTAATGCTATCACATTTAAACCCTGCATTTATTTAATCCTTTCCGTTACATTTTGGGCAAAACTTGCTAAACAAACCAACAAATAAACAAAAACCAAAAACAAAAAAACTTGCAGAAACTTACAAAAATAAGGGCTTTTATTTGTTAGATCAAATGTGGCTAGGAGGTTTGAAAACATTCTTTGAATTTGATGGTTCAGTTTTAAATTAAGATGTGAGATCAGCTAAAACTGGATGAGGAAAAAACTGTGCAAGCCCTGCTGCTTGCTCACTGGACAGCAGAACAGAATTCATTCCCGGGGGTCAAGTAACTGACCAAAGTTGAGAGAAAAGGGGAAGGGACCATTATCCTCGGAACTGTACGGAGAAATTTCAGTGGATGTTAGGGAGGGACTATAGGCCATGGCCGAAATCATCAGTCATGTCACCCTTGTGACACCGTGAGCAGGGGTAGACAGTGATTCTGAAAAGTAGCTGCCATTTATTGCGAGCCTATTACGGGGTGCTATAATACTTTAGACATTCTTCTATTTGATCCTAACAACACCTTTCAGGGTTGAGATTATCTTCCAACTTTTCAAATAAGGAAAATCAGGCTGAGGGAGATTAAGCAAACTGCCTGAATTCACCCAGCTGGTAAATAGCTGAAGCAGGATTTATATTTAATGTGTGAGGAATGCTGAAATGGCTGAAAAAAACGTACCTTGATTTGTGTTTACCTATGTTGAGATAGATTTATTGTGTTTTTTAAAAAAATTAATAAGCTTAATTTTTTCTTATTGAGATAGTATCTCGCTCCGGCTGGAGTGCAGTGGTACAATCCTAGCTTTCTGCAGCCTCAAATTCCCTGGCTCTAGCAATCCTCCTGCCTCAGCCTCCTGAGTAGCTGGGACTACAGACATGTACCACCATACTCAGCTAATGTTTTGTTATTTATAGAGACAGGGGTTCACTTTGTTGCCCAAGCTGTTGCCTCCAACTCCTGAGCTCAAGTGATCCTTCCACCTCAGCCTCCCAAAGTGCTGGGATTACAGGTGTGAGCCACTGCACCTGGCCCTAAATTTAATTTTTAAAAGCCATAAAGTTTTAGGTTCACATATTGTGGGGAGTTATGCAAATTTTATAAACAACCTATAATAATATAAGAAAATTAAAAGAAGTTGGAGTCCCTGAATCCCCATATGACAATCTCATGCATCTTTTTTATGGTTATATAGCCATATATATGTATATTTTATGGTTATATAACCTTATATATAAATATATATAAGGTTATATAACCATATATATAAATATATATAACCACATATGCAATTTGATAAAACAGTCATATACATTCTTTGAAAGCTCAAGATGGCTTTTTTAATACAGATTTTTTTATTTCTCTTTAGTTCTTTCATCCTCCACTTACCCCCACATTCAAAAATACAGTATATTTTCCATATCTTCTCCTTTATTCACATAATCATAATCAAAAATACATATACACGTATGTATACATATCTGCATATATATACACACATGTAAGTCCTTTGGTTGTTGCTTTTCTATGAATGGGACCATCTTATAGGTAAGTTCCTCAGTGCATTTCACTTAACCACACTCTGAGGAAATCCCTACAATGCAGCTGGTTTGGTTCTGATTTATTCTTGATAATAGCAACATAATATCCCAGAGTATGGATATACCATAGTTTATTCAACTATTTTCCTTTTATGGGCATTCACTTTATTTCTTATTTTCTGCTATTATATAAAAATGATTGCAATAAGTATCCCTGTACATGACCTTGATTTATTTTGAGCCCTGAAATTCTCCATTTCCTTCACTCCTTATGTTCAGTCACCAGCTCACTCAGTTTGATCCCTGACACATCTCTCTAATCTGTTCTTTCCCCATCTCCACCTCCGTGGCTACTGCCTAGTTTGAAGCTTCATAATAGCTAGCTTGAACTATTTTAACAGTCTCTTAGCTGTTCTTTCTACTTCAAGTTTACAAACTTTCTCTCTCCCAACAATTCCTTCTGCATCCAGGATTCACTTTTTGGTATGCCAACGATCTTTATCTTTTCTGGTAGCCCCCTCGCATGCAGTTTGTGCAGTTGTCTTGGAGTAAGAGGAACAATCACGGACTCGAGATGGCAAATGGAAAGCAATACTCAGACAGCATATGGAGACAGCAACAAGGAGTGGCGACACCTGCTGGCCTCAAGAGGGCCTGCTCCATCTACGTTGTGAGCTCTTAATTACTTTTGGCTCACTTCTGCCATCAGAGAATGTGGACCAGACTTGCCTGATGATCTAATTTAACACACCCACACCCCCCTAGAAATAAAAATTTTAATGAAAACCTTCAAAATTTTCTGGCCAAACGAAAACATCTGCAATCTAAAATGTCTGTCCTTCAGGATAAAATGTGGCTCAGCCCGTAAGTTATTCTCATCTCTCATTGTTCGTCTCTGCATCTATCATCTCTTCATTGATGATCCTGTCCTGTTCATTCATCCTCTAGGAGGTTACCTAAATGTGATGAAGGTTGTTTGATTTAATGGATACTTAGTCTCTTGATCTAGTGAGAGTCTTGGGGCATTATAAGAAAGGGAAGGAGCCGGGCGTGCTGGCTCACACCTGTAATCCCAGCACTTTGGGAGGCCAAGGTGGAAGATCACTTGAGGCCAAAAATTCCAGACCAGCCTGGCCAATATGGTGAAATCTGATTTCTACTAAAAATACAAAAATTAGCTAGGCGTGGTGGCGCCTGCCTGTAATCCCAGCTACTCGGGAGGCTGAGGCGGAAGAATTGCTTGAGCGTGGGAGGCAGAAGTTGCAGTGAGCCAAGATTTTACCATTGCACTCCAACTTGGGTGACAGAGCAAGATTAGATGTCAAAAAGGAAAAAAAAGAAAAAAAAGAAACAGAAGAGAAAGTATAACAGAGAGAAGCTGACATTAGAGGTACCTTGGTCTCTTGCCTTTCCTGGGAGTCATGGAGAAGCACAAAAACCAGTCGTATGTCACTCGCTATACTCCGCTTCTGCGGCGGATTCCTGGCTCTCCTTATTGTGCACCTATCATGTGGCAGGCCACAGCTAAGGGTGTCCACATACATTCTTACGTTTGCCCCTCATAACCACTCTTGCAGGCAAGTTTTATCATGTTAACTTTTCAAATGACGGAACAGGAGCTCCCAGAGGTTAAGCGGCTTGCTCCAAATCGCATAAGTAGCAGTGTTAAGGTTCCAACCTTAGTTTCCTAATCCCAGATACATTTCCATTGAGTACACTGTTCCTATCCAAAGTGGGCTCAATTCCATATTCAGAGGCCACATAGAAGGAGGAGGAATAGCTTTCATTCTTCCTGACTAGGTATGTGATTAAATAGGTGATTTGCCCAGGATATTTTGACTCTGATAAAGCTCTTTATTGAAGGCTTATTCGTGTCCTCTAGTTATTTAATCATCATTTCCAGAACAAAAAAAAAAATGTAATAATAAAACATAACAAAAAGCTATCCTAAAGTTCCTAGCTTGGAATGCAAATGATTCTGCTGCATTAGCCTCAATTTACATGCCTATCAATTCAACTTTACAAGAGTCTCTGTCCTTCGGCAACATCCTGTGAAATCCTGTCTCCGGGAGACTTTCTGCTTGGGGCCCAGTGCTTTAGTCCTGGCTGCATTTCCTGAAGTTCATGTCTTCCTCAGGTTTTTAATTTATACTTCTTTATGATGCTTCTAGGTTAAGTCTCTGGTTTCTGTAAGAAATTCAGTTTCCTCTGAAATTCTCTCTACTATGTAAACTACAGATGAGAGTGGTAGTCTTGATTCTACTCAGTCTTGATGAGAGTGGTCCATTTTTAGAGACCCTTTGATTTTTTCAGTTAACATTTGCTGAACATGGAAGTTGCAGGTACTGTACCTAGTGCTGGAGATACAAAAGTTTTGCTGCCCTTGAGGCTGTCTATTTGAGAGGCAGAGACGGAAAAAAATAATTCTGAAACAGTGTGGCAAGCACCTAGGACCAGCTGGCACAAAGGCAGGAGAGAGACCAACACTGCCTACCAGAAAGAATGGGTCTAAATGGAGGAGGGGGTGCAATGAGGCACCCAATTTTCAGATTTTGGGGGCAACATACCATTGCTTTTCCTTGGGCCACCCGGAAAGATAGAGAAAGCCAATGGTTTTGCAGATTTGTGGAGTGCCAGCAACTGTTCCTCACGTTAGCGGATCATAGGTGGCTTCTATCAGAGTAAGTCTAATTTGAGGAAAAATGCTACCTTATCTTTTTTTCTTATTACATCTACTTAATTTTCTCAGTCTGCCTTAACCAAGGGACTCCTAGGTTTTTAAACAGGCAGAACCCTACAACCCAATGAATAATAAACAAGGTTTTGATAAAACCTTGGGATTAAAAGTTAACAGGATCATTACAGTCACAGCATTCAGGTCCCTCTAGAAGGCCGAGTCATCACTTACGCCATCAGCATGGACCATGAAACATCTCCTCTTCCTGTCTTTCCACAGCTAAAACTTTCCAAGTATATTGCCATGATAAATAAGATTTAGTCTTGAATAGAGAGGTTTCTATTTTGGTCTCAGTCTCTTGGGAAATCAAGTCTAGGAAAAAAGGCTAAGTAGTATAGCCTTAATCATAGCCAGGCCCGACAGCGTCACCACGTCTCTTCTATAGAGGCCACTGTACCTCTCATGACCTGAAATGTGACAGGAGATGTGTCCTAGGCCTCTTGGTTCCATTTCCGGAGAATCACGCAAATGCCCCCATTAAGCCGGGGGCCTGTCAAAGTACAGATCATTATCAATTTTGTTGGTGCATTAACCAAGAATTTGGGTTGTATTAAATAAATTTGATTGGCCACAATAGTCACAATAATTGAAGACAAAGTCTAGGAGCTTGGGGAAATATGGCTAGAAACTTTGTTATGAGTTTATTTTTTTTAACTGGTAACATTTCTTATAATGCATTATTTCCTTAAATGGTAAGAGTCATATTATGCAAAGTGTTCATTCCCATGTGGAAAGCTGGTTGAGGAGCACTGGAAAGTCATAGGACCATCATTATAAGACCAGAATGAGGAATTTGATGGGTAGAGAATATAGTTTGGTATGGGTGTCTGAATTGCTCATACTGTGGTATTTCACTCAAAAGCAGATAGAAGTATGTGCAGGCAGAACTGCTTAAACAGAGGGTAGACTTTTCCTATATGTGGGTTCCTTCGCCCTGAGGGACTGGACTAGGCCAGGAGAAGGAATCCTGATTAAAAGAAGCCAGAATTCTGGACAGGCCCTGTGGCTCGCCTCTGTAATCCCAGCACTTTGAGAGGCTGAGGCAGGAGGACCACTTGAGGCCAGGACATCAAGACGAGCATGGGCGACATTTCAAGACCCCACTTCTACAAAAGAAATAATTTAAAAAGCTGGGTGAGATGGCATGTGTCTGTCTCCCTGGGAGGTGGAGGTGGGAGGATGGCTTGAGCCCCGAATTCGAGGCTACAGTCAGCTATGATCCTGCCACTGCACTCTAGGCTGGGTGACAGAGTAAGAATTAAAAAAACCTGTCTCAAAAAATTTAACGAATTTTTTTTAAAAAATAAAGAGGACACCAGAAACCTAGAACTAGAGAAATAGTAAATATGAAGCATCAGGAACAGATGAAGTAAAGCAATAAATTTTGAAAACAGTCAAGTTGATGATAAGACAACCTGGAATGGATCCAGAAATAGGGTGCAAGAGGGCTTGGGGTCAAAGGCTCAGGAAGCAGGGCAGGAAAATGAGAGAGCCCTGGAGGTCTGTTTTCTGTGATGCTGGTGGAGAATGCTGAATAAAGTGGAGGAATCAGACCTGGGTCCACACTGAATCCTTCTGGATTTACACAGTGTTAGAATCCCAAAAACGTTTGAGAGCTGCAGGCCTTGGAACTCCTCCAGCTCAACCATCTCAATTTACAGATGAAGAAACCGAGGCCCAGGGCACACAGCTGTTTAGTGTCAGGCAGGATTCCCTTTCTGAGTTCTGGGCTTTCTCTGTGACTTCTCCACACTTCATCTGACTAGCAGACTTTTCAGTTCCACATATAATCAGCTACTATATGCCAGGCCCAGTGGTAGATGATGCTGATTCAAAGGTACATGCAACTATTATGATCTAATTGGTGAAACAGAGAGCTTCAGAACTAATTCTAACTGGTAAAAATTACCAAAAGATTTTAATACATGGATAAACGCATATATTAACAATGTTAAATGAGAAAACAGCAATGCAATTGTGTATATATTTGGCCCTTGAACATATATTTGAATTACACAGGTCCTTATACAGATTTTTTTTTTCCACCCAAAAGAAGATAGAAAACAGTATTTGCGGGCAGAACTGCTTAACAGAAGGTAGACTTTTCCTATACATAGGTTCCCCAGGGCCCACAGCTAGATCTGAACTTGAATATGAGATGATTTTAGTATGGGGGTGCTGAAAGGAAGACTGAACCAGTCCTTGAGTATACCAATGGACAATACTAAGTATGTTATGATCTCATTAGAAGTACACAGAACGGGGGAACGGAGGCAGCAAACCACATTGCCATGTATGTACCTACGCAACAATCCTGCATGATCTGCACATGTACCCTAGAACCTAAAGTACAATTTAAAAAAGTATATAGAAACTTGAGATATGCAATAACCCACTAACGAACCATGCGTGTTACAGGACATGCTAAGACTTTGTGTCATAAGTACTTGACCACTTACTTGACCTCCCTGCTTTAGGGCCAGGACCGGGTTTTGTACTCACTGTTGTATCAGTGCATCTTGCCCCAGACCTGTCACCCACTAGAATTTGTTGTTAAACAAACGCAGGTTCCTTCCTCACGTGGCCCCCTCCCCAAAGGAGTACCTCTCCTAAAGAAGAGAATCAGAGAGAAAGGATGAGGTTAGAATGCTGGTGGGACTGAGACGGGAAAGGGCCTTCAAGTTTACTTGCCCGAAGAAGAAAACTAGCCTTTTCCCTGCAGATGGAAACTGATGCGCTCCTCCTGGAGGCAGCGCTGGATGCTCCCGGAGGTCCAGGCGTCCCAGCCTGGGGTCCCCAGCCTGGTGTTTAGAATGGACGCCCTTGGGAACCCTGGGATAGAGGCAGCCCTCGCGCTTGGCGCTGGTGCAAGTTGGGGTGACCCTGCGGCTTGTGCGTCCAGAGAAGTGAGGTACCCGTGGTGGAGACTGGCTTGGGATAGGGATGGGGAGATGCCCTCCGTTCTTTTAGGCAGCTGGGGTCTCAACAGCAAGCAGCGGGGAATGAGACTCTAACTGAACAGCTCCCGAGACTATTAAAGGAGTGCATACTCTCACAGGGACCTGCATCCCCTGTGAACCTACTCATGAATTTTTCCTAATGCTTAATTCAGCTTGCGGGCAGAAATGCTGAGGCGAGACGCTGCCAGGTCCGCCCCGCTCCTCCAGGGAAATCCCCTCTCCGCGCTCCCTCTGCGTCTCCTCTGCCCACCTCCTCCCCCTCGACTTCCCCCCATCCCACCCGCCCGCCCCGCGTCATCGCCCCCTTTCCCCTCCCATCTCCCGGCCGCGGCGCAGCGCAGCTCTCTCCTCCCCGGCAGTCTGGGCTGCGAGCTCCGGGTGCTGTGGCCTGGCCGTGGCGGGGCGGCCTGCGGCTCTGGCTGGCTGCGAGGCTCCCGCGGCAGCGTCCCCGCCCGCCTCCTCTCCAGCTCTGATCTCAGCTGACAGTGCCCTCGGGACGGAACCAGCCTCGCAGGTAAAGGTGAAGCTCCCCCAACAGGGCAAGACCTTAGAACTTGGAAGTTTCCCTGAGAAAGGCAGGATCTACGGGAGGAGAGCTTCTTTGAAGGGCTCTGAAGAAAAGGATCAAACTTGGCACTTTCTTTCGGTCCTGAAAGAAACTGACCACCCTTCCCATAGACAATTCTGTGTGCCGGCCTCTGCACAGTTTAATATTAGCAGCAGCAATGTTTGCGTTGGAATATAAATGGAATTCTTTCTGCTTAAGCAGTACCAGAGGAGAACTTCTTTATTTTTATGATTGTTAACAGATGCCATTGAGAAAGGTGTAAAACGCATTCCTGGAAAGTCTCTTTGGCAGGGTTACTATGAAAGCTAGCCTCTCCCCTCTACCCTTTTATAAACTTGGCTGCAGGGGTCAGCAAAAGGAGCATTGGAAAACGTTTAGAAAATGAGGCGAAATGAAATACAAAAGTTTTTTGACTTGCTTTGAAATATTCTAGTTGGAAAAAAAAAGGATGTGGGGTGGTGATGGTGGATTAAACAATACTGGTAAAATATTCACAATAGTTGAAGCCGATGAGGTACACATGGGGGTTACACTTTTCTCTCGACTTTTAATACTTTTCTCTGTCTTTTGTGTAGTCTTGAAATTTTCTATAATAAAAACTTTTTAAAAAAAAGTTGTAGAAACACTCCCGCTTGATTGCTCTGACATTTTTACACTGTCGTTGATTTGAAAAGAAGTTTTGTGCTGTGTCTAGGGGGCTTTCACCCTTTATAAACCCTTCAGACTTCTGAAATTCGTTCTTATTTTGTCCAAAATACATTTGTCTCCATGGATTATAAAAGTCATATTTTGCTGGCTGGAGAATTAGACTTAGAATCTGGTTTATAATTTAGAAGAGAGAATGTTAAAGTCCCTGCCAAATAAGACATGTAGGCTTGAAAGTAGTGGCCAAGTATCATATGGAATTTTATTTTTATTAGGAAATATTAGAGGAGTTCCTTTAGTGGGAGAAGTGGTGGACGTGGATACTCTCCCCCATTTTTCTTCTAGATAGCTGGGAAACCTATGTGCTTTTAAGAAGCTTTTTCACATTTTAAATGTGAGATTGTTTAGCATATACTTGGCACATAGTATGTGCTCATTATATGTTAAAATAAACAATTGCTAGTGTGAGTCAATTTTCTCCATTGGGTAAATTATTTTCTTCTCTGCCCAATGCTCAAATATCCAACAAGCATATTGCATTTTAACAGTAGGATCAGGCTCAGAATTTGTAAGGATGGAGCTACCCTCCCTTAGCACTGAGTTAACTTTGCAGATGAGAAATCTGAGATGGAGAAGTTAGGAAACAGTAAAGTTAGTAGTATGCATGCTATTATAATTTAAAAACTTTAAGCTTCGTATAGGTAAAACTGATGTGGATTAGCTAAAAACATGTGATGCTTTAAAGCCTGAAAAGTAGCATGCCTATTTAGAGATATTCTTTGCTTTCAAAGCCAACTTGAAAAATACAGATAAGTCTAGAGCCATTTGCTGTGCACTTCATAAGGCAAAATATGAGAGCCCTCTTGGGGTTCCTTTAGTGTCATTCATCCCAAATTTGATTTACCCATAGCATTGCAGGAATTGCAGAAATTGAGATGTACAGGTCCTGGAAAAATAGCCCCAAAACAAAGAGAGGTTTTGTTTTTTATTGTGATGAGAAACAGAAGTTGTGGGTTACTGTAAAATAATCAACTGTGTAACTTTACCATCTTCCTTTCCCTTAAGTACTGCCAAACTTTTTAAGCAGACATTTTTTTGTCTCCATTTATGAAACTAAACTTGAAAATAGTGCTATGGTATGATATTTTGAATAGAAATTGGCCCACTGTCAATGAACTTTCTTACCATTTATTCTTGGCCTAGAATCAGTGGAGAGCTTATCCTTTAGTAATGGATTATAAGGTATTTGATAAACGTGAAATATTTGGCAGGTTGGAGATTTTCCTTAGCATTGAAATAAGTTGCATAAATTGCAGCACGTTTGAGAGTTCGCAGTGCTGTAGGTCATGCTGGAAGTGTGCTGGCACCACAACTGTTTTTGAAAAACTCTCTGCCAGAAAATTGTCTGGCTGTAGACAGCATTATCAGCCCTCAGTTCATCAGGATGGGCTCTATGGCCTGTAGGTGGGTTTTCTAAATGTAATAAACTCCATATGTCACAGCCATTTAGTATATTATTAGCCAGTTAAAAGTTTTACCCCTGCTGAATCTTACATGCTTTTAAAATAAAATCTATTTCACAGCTGAGTAAATGTAAACAGTTTAAACACCGGCCTTAGATTTGCCATCACCAGGCTAACTTTGCCATCTAGTGGTAGCAACATGAATAACAGGCAAGTTCCTCCTTAGGTGACTAGGAATTGAACTTTCCTGAGAAGCATTGATGAGTAAATTACTTGTTTTTTCTCATTTGCGGTTTACTCGAGAACTTTAAAGCTGGAAGAAATCTTTAAAATGTTCTAGTCCAACACAATAGTTAAGCACTATTAGAGCAATTCTTTAAAAAGGCTTTGAAATGATGCATGGCAGCGTTAGCACCTGGTATGCATTTGTCGAACAAATTTATCTACCCTGTTCTAATTCTTGTTTTTTCTCTAGCAATATTGCATCCTACTACCATGAAGCTTTATTGTGATCATGTTTTTAGTTTTAAAATTACATTTCTGTTTATTTTTTCTTAAAATAACACATTTTCATTTATGTTTTAAGTCCTAGAAGCAAATATTCTTTTTCACTTTTTTTTTTTTTTTTTGAGACAAGGTTGTCCTGTCTCATTCTAGTTGCTTAGGCTGGAGTGCAGTGGCACAATCACAGCTCACTGCAGCCTCGACTTCCCGGCTAAGGTGATCCTCCCAACTCAGCCCACCAAGTAGCTGGGACAACAGGCATAAGCCACCACACTTGTGAACTCAAGTGATCCTCCCATCTCAGCCTCCCAAAGTGCTAGGATTACAGGCATTTTCCGCCACACCTGGCCCTTTTATACTTTTTTATCACTCCCTTCTTCTTTTTTTTTTTTTTTTGTACGCGTCTCGCTCTGTTGCCCAGGCTGGAGTGTGGGGGTGTGATCTTGGCTTACTGCAACCTCTGCCTCCCAAACAATTCTCCTGCCTTAGCCTCCCTAGTAGCTGGGATTACAGGTGTGTGCCACCACTCCTGGCTAATTTTTGTATTTTTAGTAGAGACGGGTTTTCACCATGCTGGCCAGGCTGGTCTTGAATTCCTTACCTCAAGTGATCCACCCACCTCGGCCTCCCAAACTGCTGGGATTCCGGGCATGAACCACAGCGCCCAGCCACCCCCTACTACTTCTTTTTTTTCTAAACAGTCAGGCAGACTGTTGTAAAAATGCGATTCTCACCTTTGTGAGTGTATTAGTTTCCTATTGCTGCTGTAACAAATTGCCAAAAACTTAGTGGCTTAAAACAACACAAATTTATTATCTTATGCATCTGGAGATCAGGGATCTAAAGTTTTATCATGATCTTCTGTTTTTAGTTTTAAAATTGCATTTCTGCATATTTTTTTCTTAAAATAACACATTTTCTATTGAGGTTCCTCCTTCTGGAAGTTCTAGGAAATACTTTTTACCTTACCTTTTTCAGCATCTAGAGGCCACTCACAGTCCTCAGCTCATGGTCCTGCATCACCCTGGTCTCGTCTTCCATCTAGCAGCTCTTCTCACTCTTAACCTGTCTGCCTCCTTCTTATATGGGCCCCTGTGATTGCATTGAACCCACCTGGATAACCCAGAGTAACCTCTTCATCTTAAAATCCTTGATGTAATCACATTTGTAAAGTCTCTTTTCCTGTGTGGCAAATATTCACAGGTCCTGGGGATGAGGATATTTAGCATACCACAAGAAGGCAGTTAGAGGTGTATGAAACACCTTGTTAATATCTACCTGAGTGTTGGCTCCCTCTGTTTGATATTAATAACATGTGCTTTAATCTTTGTTGAGTGCTTACTGTGCTCTGGGCATTGTGCTTATCATATTAGTTTCTCAGAAAAATATTCTAAAATATTATCCATGTCTAATAAATGTGGGAAATAATGTTTGGAGAGATTAGGTAACCTTCACAAGACCACTGTGTAACAGGTGGCAACTATACTTAAGTTGATTTGGCTTCAAAGCCCACTGCCCCCATAGTCATTGAAACACCCTGGTTCTTACTCCCCACTTTTATTACGTTACAGACACTGTTATTTTCTTGTACTCTTTCTAACTTAAATGTTGCCTCCATGTAGTGCTGCTGTCAGGGAGCGCTTCAGTGGGTCAGGAATTAGATTTCATAAGATACTCCTTCTCCTCAGCATCTGTTCCTGCAAAATAAAAGGGACTATGAAAAGTTTTTGCAATTGTCATCCAAAACGTAACCACTTTCTGTAGTGCTTGCTTTCCTCCTGTTTACTGTCACTTGTAACTGTCCTCGTCTCCTGCTGTGGCCTTTTGCCTAAGCCACTTCTTGCTGCAGTTATTCAGAATCACTTGGCCAGGCCCCAGTGTCTCTCTGTTGTGTGTCAATCCTGAGTAGGTGGAGGATGAACGTAGAGGAGGAGATGAGAGCATGCCTTCACATTTAGATATGCATGGAAGCAAAGCCAGTGGTGTTGGGAAGGACAGGTGGTTGGGATCGCAGATGGCTAGCTAGAGAACAGCCAGGTTTTAAAAGGTGGTCATGCAATCATCGGTGTGTCCTAACACACACGCCAAAGTAGAGGGTGGTGTTGGCCCTGCAGGGTCATTGATAAGACTGAGTAGTTCCTGACCCACAGCAGCCTCCCAGGAATTATTTGATGGATTAATGCAAAGTTGTGTCCCATGGCAACATACTATATACATAAATATAGACAAGTACCTCAGTAGGCATTACAAGGAACCAGGTGAAGAGAAAGGCATGAGCAATTGTGAATCTGTCAGCTGGTGAAGGAAAGCTGTGCAAGTGCTTCAATGGTAAGTCAGCATATTTGCTTTCTCATAGACAAGAAAAATAATTGATTTGAAATATTAATATAGTGGACAGCCATGTAATCTTTCATTAGTTTACCTCTTCTATGTAAGCTGGACTACAAACTTCTAGGGTGAAAAACAAAACACAAAAGAGAAACTGAGCCTTAAGATGTAATTATGTCGTTTCATCATAGGATTCTATATACTCTAGATAGACTCACTCAGAAAATCGAGTTTTTCTTTCATTGTAGATCACTCCCTTAGAGTAATTATGTTGACATAGACTCTGTTTCTTTTTAGGCTGAGGGTCTGATGCAGTTCCAAAATTCCCAGTGTAGATCCAGGCTATAAATAAGACACAGAAAATGCAATTTAAGTGTTTGTGGCTGCGTAGTGTTTCATCACACTTAAGTTTAATAGCAACGAGAAAAAATATATTACAGAGCCACGGATATTCATAGAAATGAGTAATTAGGAAAGCATTCATTTGGGAAGTCTCTAAAGTGAAGCTGTCCTTGAACAACAACAAAAAAAAAAACAAAGAAGGCAATTTTAGAGTGAGTCGGAAACTATCCTTAAACAAAAATATTGACTGCAAAGTGGACATTTTAGAAAACTACAAGGTCTCTAATTTTGGCTTATATAATAACTTGTTTTGAAGTGATACAAATTCACCAATTAAGATAGAATAATAATTATAAAATAACATGTATTAACTGCTTACTATCCTCTGGGCTCAGTAGTAATTCTTTGCGTATATCATCTCGTTTAATCTCCAGAACAATGTTATGAAGTACAAATTACTATAAGATTATCACCACTTTGCAGATGAGAAAAGTGAAACTTTGAGGGTTAATGAACTTTTCAGATGCACATGCCTGATAAATGGTGAAGATGAGAATTGAACCCAAGTCTTCTTACTCCTTGGACTGCACTCATAACCACTATGCTAGCTTAGGTACACAAATACTCTCAACATTGTCAGCAATCACATTGTCTTCAGGATCCAACCCATAATCAGCTATGTGTATGCTGACTCACAGCGGTGGAGAGCAATAACTGCAACTTCACTTTCATTAGCCAAATTTGCAATTTGAAGTCCCAAATCCAAGCCATCTGGAAATTGACAGTGAAGATCACAATTATTTTGGAAGACAGGAAAAATGAGGGGGATGGAGAAGACAAGGGACATTAGACTTTAAAAATATTATAGCTGCCCCATCAATTGGGACCGCATCTTTTTAGATCAATGAGTTAGTGCTTTTTGGATAACGGGCATATCCAGATGTATCCACTGAACAAACTGTGGTTTGCTCTATCAGTAAGAGCTATCATTTATGCCACATTGACATTTTACCACAAGACAAACTTAGATTTTCCAAAAGAAAGTATCCTTAAACATTTGCCCAGTTTAAAATTACAGGCCAAATTAGGCTAACTAAATCTGTGTCTTCTGATTACTGTGATTCTGAGGTCATATTACAAAGCTCTGCCCTTCCCATGCCCACGTGTAGAAGTGGGCATGGCTTTTATTCCTGTGGTGCACTGCACAGAGCTCCCTCAAAGGGCACCAGGCAGGGCTGGTGAACCAGTACCATTGCATGATCTGTAGTTTGAGATATTGGAGGCATTACATATAAACCTTCTGAATTTCATTTTTTGAGACATATGACATACTATGGAGTGCAGTGGGGTGAGCTAGGATCACACCACTGCACTCTGGCTTGGGTGACAGAACCAGACTACATCTCAAAAAATAAAATAAAAATAAAAATAAATAAAAGTAAATATGTTTGTTCTTTATCCATTGGCTGACTGATTTGATATTGTCAGTTGCTAACATGCTAAAAGAGTAAAGTCAGAATAAATTAATTGTGTACACAAAGATGAAGCAGATGTCATTTAAAACCCAGGTAAGCTATCATCCTTGGAAAGACCACCTTCTGGGGTATGGCTCATGCTGCTACACCAGAGCCTTGGCTACTGTAGTGGTGCTTAAACTTTACTGAGTGTCAGAGTTGTCTGGAGGGCTGGTTAGACCTAGCTGGGACCACTCTCCACCACCCTTTCACAAGAGTTTCTAACGGTAGGTCTGGGGCAGGCCTTGAGAATTAGCATTTTTAACAAGTTCCCAGGTAATGCTGAAGCTACTAGTTTAGGAACTGTCCTTTGAGAACCCCGACTCTGGTGTTTCCTTTTGGTGAGCAACCAAGATTTGGGTTCTCAACCACCATTTTTAACTGCTGTGAGAATGTGAATGTGAACACACAGCAGGAAAACCATGCCTATATCATTGGTATTATCATTTGGTAAATCGAATCATTGCTTTGTACCAATCATGGTTTCAAAGGGACTAACGACATTGGAAATTTCCAAAGTACTGGCCAAGGCCTTTGACTAGAATAATAGCTTTATAAACCAGTGTCATCTATATAGCCAGAAATAAAATTATACTTAGATACAAGTCAACTTTTGGTGAGGCTTTCTTTCTTTTTTTTTTTTGAGACGGAGTTTCGCTCTTGTTATGCAGGCTGGAGCGCAGTGGCGCGATCTTGGCTCACCGCAACCTCTGCCTCCTGGGTTCAAGCAATTCTCCTGCCTCAGCCTCACGAGTAGCTGGGACTACAGGCTTGCACCACCATGCCCAGCTAATTTTTGTATTTTTAGTAGAGACAGGGTTTCATCATGTTGACCTGGATGGTCTTGATCTCTTGACCTGGTGATCCACCTGCCTCGGACTCACAAAGTGCTGGGATTATAGGCGTGAGCCACTGTGCCCGGCCTGATGAGGCTTTCTTAAAAGTCTTTCTACAGAATTATGGCTCAGGACAAACCTAACTGGGGAAAAAAATATCACAGTACCACTATTAAGATGTCCTTTATTTTGCCCAGGAATGCCTTTCACATGTTTATTCCTCCTCAGATCACTAGTTTCAAACGTTAAGATATACCAGCGTGGACGTTTGGCTGGCTTGACATGGAGATTTGGCTGACTTTCAAGCTTTGACGTAATCATATATTAGGTACACAGTAGACAGCTGTTGTCATAAAGAGCCAAGTGAAAAAGCAACTTAAAATTTTCCCACACCAAAACAGCTCTGTTGGTTGAAATTTTGCTGAGAATCAAGTAGATTTAAAAATATGTATAATGATATACATCATTTTAATCTATTTTGGTTTGTTGATAAACTAAGTGGCAGAAAATAACTCTTCAATTTTCACTTTTTTTTTTCAGCCAGGGACATAAATTTTCATCCTGGGAACTACAATTTCAAGAGCTCAGTAGAGTTATTGAGTTGTGAGCCTTTTCACTTTGATCTAATTAAATAAACTTGATGAAATACTCATTGTGAAAAATTGCATAAAAGGCAAAATAAAATACTAAGTGTCTCTACAAAATCCTTGCTGATGTAATTACTGCTTTGCAGTGCTGATGATTAGAAAATATTGTGAATAAGTACAGATTTCCCCCTCCCCTCCCCTCCCCTCCCCTCCTTTTCTCTTCTTTTTGAGACACGGTCTCACTTTGTTGCCCAGGCTGCTGACCATGGCTTGCTGCAGGCTTGACTTCCTGGGTTCAAGTGATCCTCCCACCTCAGCCTCTTGAGTAGCTTCCCAGGCTGGTCTTGAACTCCTGGATTCAAGCAATCTTCCCATCTTAACCTCCCAAAGTGCTGGGATTACAGGTGTGAGCTACCACACCAGCCTGCTTAATATTTCCAAATGTATAATATATAATTTCCAAAAGTATAATGGTTCAAATTAATTATGTTATGTTTCATTAATATATCACATTTAAACAATAAACAGGTTAATGTAGCATACGTTTTTGTTTGATCAAAAGAATGTTTTAGTTTGTTAATAAAATTATTGTACTTATATACGGCAAAATAAATTCTGTTGTATCAAGGGATACCGATATTGAACTCTGCACCAGGGTTGACTTTTGCCTTTTGTGCCAGTGCACACAACCTGTGGGTGTACTCTGTGGTACAATGTCCGTGGGCCATTGCTAACATTCTGAATGTGTTTTCTTTTCCATGCAAAAAAAAAAAGCTTATCAGAAAGCATTGAGGATGAAGCTATTGTAAGAATAAGCGAATGTTGAATTGCCTCTGATTTATACAAAGTACAAATCATTTGCTTAAGTCTTGATATTTTAACTATTAGTTAAAAATGACTTGGAGCATAGTGTCACAAATAATAGCGACACAGAGATTCAAAATTGCTGCTCCAGTGTGCTCCTGCTACCCCCACCTCCAAGCAAAGATGGCTGACAAACATCAGTTCCACTAAATAGATACAGGTACATGCCAGTGAGCCTCAAGAAGAGAAAAAGAGGGCAAGAAGATGTGAACAGTAGAAGAGGTATTATATAATTTATTAAGTACTGGCACCTTTAACAATATTTAAATAACACAGGAACATTGGTGTTAGATGGTGAGACTTATGGTGAAAAGGGACAATATCTAACCATTATCATGTCCCCCCAAATGGCAAATCTAGAACACAGCCTGTAATTCATAAATTCTCACGAATAATTTTAATATGCACTAAAGTCCCACCATAAGACATTTTGTATGTTGCTTTGCTTAAATGGTGGTTTCAAGCATCACTTTGTTTTTTAAAAATGCATGGTACATTTTTCTTTAGCATAAAATGGCCCGTGCTGTATATTTTCTTTTTATGACCAGGAGTTCTATAAAAATAGAAGCGGATCAACAGCAGATTAACCAATTTATTTATTGCTGATACTCCTACTGCTTTAAAACATTATCCCGCCATTTGCATTGCATCTTCACATCAGCTTTGGCTGCAAATCCTGGTTCATGGACATTCACTGGATCCAATGAGCAGCTTTTTGAGCTCTGTGCTAGGCAATTACAGTCTTGAGATGAAGTTATGATCCGTGTTTTTAAGTAGCTACATATGGGAAAACACTGCAGGACATTTGCTGCTATGTTTATTTATAAATCATCTAAAGTTGTAGGATACCCAAGGAGAAGAGCATGGCTTAGGTGACAGAGGATCCCAACCTACTACCCTATTCTACTCTCTCAGGCCCTGGGCTGCTAGGAGAGATGACAGGTGGAGATGACAGGTCGGGGTGGAAGCGAGGTGCATCAGGGCTGGTGGAGGGAAGACTGGGTGAAAAACAACTTACTGATTTTGGAGGTCTGTGTGAACCCACATACCAGTGTTTACCTAATCTCAGTAAAATCTAGGTAAGGTGAAAATAAGGACACGTCTTTGTGGTGAAGGTACTTTTAGGATCCAAGGCCTAAATGAAATAGATAAGTAAGATTCAAAAAGAAGACATTGTAAACCTTCTCTTTCTTTTTCTATTTTTAAGGACAAAATTAGAAGAGCAAAATGGAAAATATGCTACTTTGGTTGATATTTTTCACCCCTGGGTGGACCCTCATTGATGGATCTGAAATGGAACAGGATTTCACGTGGCACTTGAGAAAGTTACCCCGGATTGTCAGTGAGAGGACTTTCCACCTCACCAGCCCCGCTTTTGAGGCAGATGCTAAGATGATGGTAAATACAGTGTGTGGCATCGAATGCCAGAAAGAACTCCCAACTCCCAGCCTTTCTGAATTGGAGAATTACCTTTCCTATGAGACAGTCTTTGAGAATGGCACCCGAACCTTAACCAGGGTGAAAGTTCAAGATTTGGTCCTTGAGCCGACTCAAAATATCACCACAAAGGGGGCATCTGTTAGGAGAAAGAGACAGGTATATGGCACCGACAGCAGGTTCAGCATCTTGGACAAAAGGTTCTTAACCAATTTCCCTTTCAGCACAGCCGTGAAGCTCTCCACTGGCTGTAGTGGCATTCTCATTTCCCCTCAGCACGTTCTAACTGCTGCCCACTGTGTTCATGATGGAAGGGACTACGTCAAAGGGAGTAAAAAGCTCAGGGTAGGGTTGTTGAAGATGAGGAATAAAGGTGGAGGCAAGAAACGTCGAGGTTCTAAGAGGAGCAGGAGAGAAGCTAGTGGTGGTGACCAAAGAGAGGGTACCGGAGAGCATCGGCAGGAGAGAGCCAAGGGTGGGAGACGAAGAAAACAGTCTGGCCGGGGTCAGAGGGTTTCCGAAGGCAGACCTTCCTTCCAGTGGACCCGGGTCAAGAATACCCACATTCCAAAAGGCTGGGCACAAGGCGGCTCGGGAGACGCTGCCTTGGACTATGACTATGCTCTTCTGGAGCTAAAGCGAGCTCACAAAAAGAAATACATGGAACTTGGAATCAGCCCAACCATCAAGAAAATGCCTGGTGGAATGATCCACTTCTCAGGATTTGATAACGATAGGGCCGATCAGTTGGTCTATCGGTTTTGCAGTGTGTCCGACGAATCCAGTGATCTCCTCTACCAGTACTGCGATGCTGAGTCGGGCTCCACCGGTTCTGGGGTTTATCTGCGTCTGAAAGATCCAGACAAAAAGAATTGGAAGCGCAAAATCATTGCTGTCTACTCAGGCCACCAGTGGGTGGATGTCCATGGGGTTCAGAAGGACTACAACGTTGCTGTTCGCATCACTCCCCTCAAATATGCCCAGATTTGCCTCTGGATTCATGGGAACGACGCCAATTGTGCTTACGGCTAACAGAGGCCTGAAACAGGTGTATCGTCTAAATTACAGAGAAAACCAGCTCTGATTATTGTAGTGAGAGCACTTCATAGGTTATGCCTGGACTTGAACCCTATCAATAGCATTTCAACGTTTTTCAAAATAGGAGATTTTCATCCATTTAAAAAAATGTATAGATACAGATGGCTGGAAGCAGTGGCTCACGCCTGGAATCCCTTCCCTTTGGGAGGCCGAGGTGGTTGAATCATGAGGTCAGGAGTACAAGACCAACCTGGTCAACGTAGTGAAACTCCATCTCTACTAAAAATACAAAAATTAGCCAGGGGTGGTGGCGGGTGCCTGTAGTCCTAGCTATTTGGGAGGCAGAGGCAGGAGAATCACTTGAACCCAGGAGTCAGAGGTTGCAGTGAGCTGAGGTTGCACCACTATACTCCAGCCTGGGTGACATGGCGAGACTCTGTCTCAAAAAAAAAAAAAAAAAAAAATATATATATATATATATATATAGGTAGAGATATTGAAACTAGATGGGCATTTCAATGCCAAGTATATACTCTTCTTTACATGGTGATGAGTTTCATTTCTAGGAAAATTTTTTTGCCTTCTCAAAAATTAGACCCACTTTAAAACTTCAAGCTGGTACTATAAATAACATGCGATTTCCTAATGGACTTATTTTCAGGGTCCTACTTTAAGAAGAAGCTAATAGGATGCTGGTTGTGTATTAAATGTGAAATCGCGTAGATAAGGATAGATGCTAACACAATTAGTATCAGGATAGAGACAAAAAGTTACAACACGATTTGTATTACTCTGAGATGGATCCATTCAGCTCATGCCCTCAGTGTTTATATTGTGTTATCTGTTGGGTCTGAGACATTTAGTTTAGTTTTTTTTTTTTTTTTTTGAAGAATTACAAATCAGAAGAAAAAGCAAACATTATAAACAAAACTATTAACTGTTTTACTGCTTTAAGAAATAACAATTACAATGTGTATTATTTAAAAGTGGAAGACATAATTTGTTCTATGAAATAAATCCAGTTTAGAAATAGGGAAGCTGAGACATCTTAAGATCTCAAGTTTTTATTTAACTAATACTCAAAATATAGACTTTTCATGTATGCATAGGGAAGACATTTCACAAATTATGAATGATCATGTGTTGATCATTCATTTTATGCTATACTGTCTATGTATGAAGTGCTACATTTTTAGGACAAATAATTCTGTAAACTTTTCAAAGAAAGAACCTTTTTCTTCTTGACAAAATCCAGCTTTTGTATGAGGACTATAGAGTAAATTCTCTGATTAGTAATTTTAGATATGTCCTTTCCTAAAAATGAATAAAATTTATGACTATGACTTTTAAAAGAAGGTTCTGGTTATTTTCCTTAGGCACCAAGGCTGCAACACTCTTTCTGGCCATCACGTAGTAAAAGCAGAGTCCAGTGACTGCTCTGGGGCAAAACACAGAGTAGGCACTCAATGTGTATCTCTCAAGCACACAAATATTTGCTAAAAGGCTATAAAAGGGGAATAGTTCAGGGCATTATGTTTAAAGAGTTTTAGTGATCTGTAATTCAGTACACCCTAAAATTCAACAATTGCAGGCCTTATTTCTGGTCTGGTTTATTCTTTCTGACAGTTTCTAAGGCCACATTCTCTTCTGTCATAACACACTCAAGTCATTGATTCTGCCAGGGTTTAAATTTATCTATTTTTTAATAATGGGGAATTATACTCTTGACCAGTATGCCAAGAAATAATTGATTATAATTAGTGATTTTGTAAATTGTGTTTAAAACAGCAGAAATTCAGTACAAGTGCAGATTCTTTCATAATGTGAATCTCTTAAAAATAATTCTATAAAAATTAAAAAATTACATTAGCTATAACCCTTACCATATCTGTACATATGCTTTTTAATTTTTTATTTAATTGAAGTAGAGATGGGGTCTTGCAACATTGACCAGCCTAGTCTCAAACTCCTGGCCTCAAATGATCCTTCTGCTTTGGCATTGAAGTGTTGGGATTGCAAATTTGAGCCACCATGGCCAGCCATGTATGTTTTGTATACAGGATTTCAGCAAGTATTAACTACCATTTTATTTTTTTAATGATTTGATTTAATTCTAAGCACATTTCACTGAGTAGGATTTTACTTTGTTTCTAGTGGAATAGGGCTATTGACTCAAAAGTGTTGCTCAGTTTTTAGGGGGGAAAACATCTATGTGATTGCAGAAACAAAAATGTTCCAAGGTCATTATTGCATACTTACGCACTTGCAAACACACAGACACACACACACAATCTTTGTCTTTGATTCTTTGAATATAACTCCTAGGATTTGAGTAAGCTTAGAATACCTTTGGGTGCTTAATAAAATATTTGGTACATAAGGTTAAATTCTGAGTATATATTCATTTTATATATAATTCTTAAAATCATTGTTCAATATACTTTTCAAAAATATAAAATTTAGCTTATTTAATTTGTAGAGCTTTTTTCTTGTTTTCTTTTTTAGAAACAGTCTTGCTCTGTTGGCCAGGTGGCACCATTACAGCTCACTACAGTCTTGAACTTCTGAGCTCAAGAGATTCTCCCACCTCAACCTTGCAAGTAGCTGGGATAACAGACATGCACCAGTACACCTGGCTAGAGGTTTTTTTGTTTGTTTGTTAGTTTTTTGTCATGCACTTTTCTTTTCTAAGTGAATCATGAATCTTAGATGACTTATTTAGGAACTTATTTAGGAACACTAAAATGTATTGCATTAACCAGAAAGTTTTGCTTCACGTACTTTTTCTCTTATGTTTATCAGATTTGAAATTGAGAATTAGACTGAACTCACTTAGCTAAACAAACATACTTATATGCATACATGATATCTACTGTGTGCAAAGGACTGAACTGACTTATTGTTTTGGGAATCTTACCAGCGGTGGAATTCAAATAACCATTTTCAAAATAGCTGAAATTTAAAATTGTGGCATTCCCTCTTTATCTAAATAACATATTTCATTTATGTTTTTTCTTGTTCAAACAAATGTGTGTGAGCAGAGGCAACTTAACATTGTTTTCCTTTTTGGTATGCTTCTTAGTTAATCCAATGTTTATTTCGAAAAATATTTAAATAGTGTTTGATTGTCTTAGTTCATTTAGGCTGCTATAACAGATACTTTAAACTGGGAACTCTTAAGTGATAGAAATTTATTGTTCACAGTTCTGGAGGCTGGAAAGTCCAAGATCGAGGCATCAGTAGATTTAGTGTCTGATGAAGGTCCATGCCTCATAGATGCACCTTTTTGTTGTATCCTCATGTGGTGAAAGGGGCACACAATCTTACGCAAGCCCCTTCTACGAGAGAATTATTCCCAGTTACGAGGCAGGAGCCCTCATGACCTAATTACCTCCTACATACCCTGCCTCTTAAAACTATCACCTTTGGGGTTAGGTTTCAGCACATAAACTTTGGGGGAATGTAAACACTCAGACTATAGCAATAACCAAGATCAGAGTTCTGGACACATTTTCACCCTTCTTGTAGATCAAATAATTCTTTTAAATTCTTATTTTGTAGAAAGACTCTCAGGATAAGAAGAGACTATAAGAAAAGTTTATAGGCCAGGTGTGGTGGCTCAAGCCTGTAATCCCAGCACTTTGGGAAGCTGAGGCAGGCGGATCACGAGGTCAAGAGATCGAGACCATCCTGGCCAACATGGTGAAACCCCGTCTGTACTAAAAATACAAAAATTAGCTGGGCTTGGTGGTGCGCGCTTGTAGTCCCAGCTACTCGGGAGGCTGAGGCAAGAGAATTGCTTGAACCCGGGAGGCGGAGTTTGCAGTGAGCCGAGATTGTGCCACTGCACTCCAGCCTGGTGCCTGGTGACAGAATGAGACTCTGCCTCAAAAAAAAAAGAAAAGAAAACAAAGAAAAGTTTATAAAAGATCATTGGGCCAGGCACAGTGGCTCATGCCTGTAATCCCAGCAGGAATTCGAGACCAGCCTGACCAACATGGCAAAACCCTGTCTCTACTAAAAATACAAAATTAGCTGGGTATGGTGGTGTGCACCTGTAATTCCAGCTACTTGGGAGGCTGAGGCAGAAGACTTGCTTGAACCCAGGAGGCAGAGGTTGCAGTGAGCTGAGATCATGCCACTCTCCAGCCTGGGCAAAAAAGAGCAAAACTCCATCTAAAAAAAAAAAAAAAAAAAGAAAGAAAAGAGAAGGAAAAAGATTAGCTAGTTTAACCCTATGCTTTAAGTTTGAATCCCTTTCTGTAGCATTCTCTGCAAGTGGTTGTCCAGTGATAAGAAAAGTTTTCACCCCTTATTGTTTAGTTATTAAAATTAATTCAGAAATGTAACATATAAGTTATTCAGTTTGCTACATACTGTAAGAATTATAGTGTATGTCTTGCATTTTATTCCAATGTTGACCGTTTAAATTACTCATAAATCTTTGTCCTTATGTTAGTAAATCAGGTATTTACTCTCATCAAAAATAAACTGTGATTATTAATTAAGAATGTTGGGATAAGGCAATTGAAGCAAGCACTGGACATTACAGGAATGTGGCTCTATAGCTGTAAATAACCTAGAATTAGCATCATTATTCTTTAGTGTGGTTTCCCAATAACAAATAATTTTGGCTACTGATTTTGAAATTACCTGTCAGGCTTTAAAGGTGCTTTAACAGAACTACTTTTACTAAAAATGATCAGCAAAAACATCTTAATTAACAGAAGAGTCTTTTTAATAAACGAATGTTTGCAACTAGGTCATTGCTCTTTCTTCAGTGGTCAAATCATTAGGTTCAGAGATACTTAGGAGATTTGGTCTAATCGGTGGTGAACTCATGTCCTCCTCAAATAGCATTGACCTCTAGGCAGATTCACAAGTTTTAATTTTTATTTATTCGATACAGGATCTTGCTCTGTTGCTCAGGCTAGAGTACAGTGGAGTGACCGTGGCTCCCTGCAGCCTTCCTCCTAGACTCAAAAGATGCTCCTGCCTCAGCCTCCCAAGTAGCTGGGACTACAGGCATATACGATCATGCCAGGCTAATTTTTTAAGTTTTTTGTAGAGATGTGATCTTGCTTTGTTGCCCAGGCTGGTCTCTAACTCTTGGGCTCAAAGGATCCTTCTGCTTTGGCCTCCCAAAGTGCTAGGATGACAGGTGAGAGCCATTGTGGCTGGGCCACACGTTTTTATTAATTCACTATTCAACTAAGGGGGACAGCCACCCTCAGATGGTTTTCTTTTCTACTTATAAAATCTAGGGAGGGAAATTCCCCGATTCTTCCTTTCTGTATTTAAAAGCTAGTGATTTGGTCCAATTAGCTAAACTGTCGAGAACATGGTGAGCAAGATGACTTAAGATCCCAATATGGGCTGGTTTGCTTACCCACAGGTAAGATGGTGTCTTAGTGAGTTGCCATAACAAAACACCACAGACTGGGTGGCTTAAACAACAGACATTTAATTCTTACAACACTCGAGGCTGGGGAGTCCAAAGTCAAGGTAGGTTTCATTCTGAGACCTCTCCGCTTGTCTTGACGGTGGCTGCCATCTCATTGTATGCTCCTGTGACCTCTTTTTGGTGCACTAATCCCATCATGACGGCCCCATCCTTATTGCCTCATTTAACCTTAATCACCTCCCAAAGGCCCCATTTCCAAATACCATCACAACTGAGGGTCAGAGATTCAACATGTGACATTTTTAGGGGTGAGTGTGGGACACAAACATACAGTCCATAACAGGTATCTCAACCTACAAGTTGCACTAAACTTCTAAACCTAGAAGTTGCACCTTGGACCAGACCCAGGGAATTCACAAGCATGTGTCACTAGAGAAACTAAAAAGAGGGGTATGAATGGCAGCTCAGACAGCCAATATCTTTCTCCTAACCTTCGTCATCATCATTTCAAGTACTAGTACCTGGTACAGAGGCAGTGATTGACAGACGCTAAAACATATTACTAAGTATTCATTGAGGCTTACTCTTTGAGGGCATCACTTACTCTATGCTATATGCTGAAACTCCAAAATGCTATAGGTATTGTCTTAATTGTGTATCATATTAAAGATATAGACAAGTATTTAAATAATGAGAATATTTCCTTGTAATAATTTTAGTATTGAAATACACTATAGTGTGCCACTTAAGGAATTAGATATTTGACATGTACACTGCTGACTCATGTATGTTTCTGATAAAAACTGCCTTCAGACAAGTGCCAAGCTTCTGTAGCTACACCTTATCCTCTCCTCTGCCATGTAAATATTCAGACAATCTCTCCTCAAAAACTGCCACCACAGTCTTTTTGCCTTAGCAATATTTAAAAATTTCCAATAACACCTTAATGGGTATTCACTTTTCTAAAGCACTGAGGACTAGTTGACCACTTACTAAGAATATCTGCTTTGATCCACATTATAATCAATCAATCATAAGATCCATTATTGCCTCCCTGTGTGGTTTTACCAAACTGGATTTACACAGTTCACCAAACTGAGACTGTATAATCACATTTCAGTTTATATTTGTAAATGTTTACTAATATTCAACTAATAATAACTTATGTTTATGTTATTGAAATCCTCTGTGCATGCTCCTATAATATTTAAGTGAGTGTATACTTTCACACACAGCGTAGATAAGAGGAATACTTTGAAAACTGTTTACATAACTGAACACAGATGAGTTTGGAAAGTTCCTCCAGGCTTTTGCTTAGCCTAATTAACACTCATTTTCCTTACTCTTCTATATATTTTACATTTAATTTCCTCAGTAATTTGTAATATGCCACGCGATTAACATCTCACTTATCTAGAACTTCCTTTTCTGATGATTTCAAGTATCTAAAATGTAACAAAATTACCTATACAATGTATCTTCGGAATAACTGACATAGACGCCACAAAATTACTTTTACCCTAGAAATATTCTTAACAAGTTTGGTTATCTGATTTCTGGAACTATAATGAGAAGGCTGCTACTGAGGCAAGTCCAACAGTCCCAAGAAGATACAGCTGACAGAGGAGGAGGATATAGACAAACTATTAAACTATATTTTTAAAAACCCAGGTATAAAAGAGCTATAAAATTTTAGTAGTTTGGAGCTATTGAATTTGGGCAAGTACCTCTGTGAGCCACACTAGCCTGTGAAAGTATAGCAATATATGTTAGGTTTATAATGATCACTGAACAATCAATGTACAATCATGTTCAGTATGAGTTTTGGAAGGCATTACACTGTAGAAGAATTTTCATGAAAAAGACTTGACATATTTTATTAAAGTCTTGTTTACCACTGATATTTCTCTTATTTTAAACAAGACTTCTGTTTTTATGCTCAAATAAAATTCTAGCCTCAAAAATTAGAAAAAAAAAACCTTCCCCCAATATTTTGTTCATTCTTCAGAGTAAAAATATCTGAGTATTTTGAAGGCTAATGTTTGTTACTAAAAGTTTGAAAGCTGTCAAACAGCTGCACCCAATTTATGCATATATACAGCACTGGGAGACAGCCACAGCAACTCTGGTGTAATGGAGACAGTTCAGGATGCAGAATAAAGTGCCTTACTTGTCTAATCATAGGGGACTGCCACGTAGAGAGCAAATTTTGACCAAATATAATGTGCTGATGGTTGTAATTAGTATTATAAGATCATAAAAGTTATTAAGACAATAAATAGTTGCATATAATAAATTAGTTGCATTCTGTTTTACCTTATATTTCTGAAAGACAAACTGGAATTTCCTAAGAGCAGAGATCAGCAATCACGTATCGCTGAAGAACTAAGGTGAGTGTGTGCGCTGGTGCAAATTTTGTTCTCTGAAACTAGACCTCCTTCCCTCCCCACCATTATGTTACTCCTAAACTTCAGCTTACGGGGGTTTGTAGTATAGCTATCAACACAACGTTTTTCTAAGACCTGTCCATTATAGAGCCTACCTCTTCTCAGCTAGATAAGCAATCTAGGGATCTCCTGAGTAATCTAATACCCAGAGTACTAGAGGCTTCTGGAAGGTAAGGAAGAGAGACCTCTTTCCGTTCCAGGTGTGTTACTTTCACCAGCCCTTCCTCTCCTGTTAGTTGCTAGGAGTCAAGACTGAAATTTTTGCTTTACTTAGACTTTAAACTACGGCTACTAACCTAGACTCCAGATCACAAAACAATATAAATCTCAGGATACAGAAGAAAAGAATACCCTAGAGAGTGATCTAGGAGGACATATGACTTTTTTTTTCTCCTTAAGCCTACTTTAAATGGATGAGTTGTTAGAAAAATTTGCAGCTAACAATCTTAGAAGATAGAACTTTTAAATTAAAATTTTTTTCCTCTGCAATACCTGCAAAAATGCATTTTACTTTTTTCTTTTAAAAATCAGGACGTACTTAATGCCAACATTCTACTACCAAACAAAAGTAACACGTTATCAAGCAATTACCTAAAATTGTGTTATTTTCGAAACAGAACTGAGTTTAGTGTTCTGCCACTGGACTTGAACCGTTTCCTTTAAGAGGCATTCTTTGTGGCATGTGGAAATAAGTGACACTATTGTACCCAGCAAATGTGTAGTTGTGCCACTTTATGTAGACTGGTATGTGACTGATGTGGCTCCATGAACAGATGTCCTGAAGCCACATCATGGCCATGTGTGGGCAGTCATGGGCCCACATATAGTAGCATCTCTCTCCTGCACATATTCCCAAATTAAAGTTTGCTTTTTGGTGGAAACTAGTATACCGTAATGCCACTGTGTTTAGGATACAGTATTTAAAAATTGTGCTGTAGGAGGCTGGTGCCTTCTAGTGCCCATGAATGGCAAGAAACAAGGCTTCCAAACTAGACTTCGACCAGCTTATGGAAGGACTTGAATGGTATGCTAGAATGCTTGGTCTTTAACTTTTAGATTACTAGGAATCGATGCAGGTTTAAGTCAGGTAAATGTGATCAAATGGGAATTTTGAGAAGGAAACCTGGAAGCACCATTTAGGCTGCACTGGGGTGGTCTGAATGGGGATTAGACCAGAAGCAAAGAGCCCAGTGAAGAGACTGCTGGAGAAGCTGTGGTAAGGAAAAGGCAGAGAGAAAGCAGGAGAGGATACCTTGTGAGATATTCAGAGAGCTGAACGTTTACTATACTTCGTGGCCTTTGAATACAGGAGAGAAGAGTTGAGATTGTTCTGTCCCCTGAACTTCTGGTTTGGGAGACTGGGTAGATGGTGAGACCACTAACCAAGACAGAAAGATTAGGCATTTAGACAGAAAGATGAGTTCATTCTTAAGACATGTATGCTAAAAGATGTAGGATATTTATCAATAACATTGACAATACCCTTAACAATAAAAGCAATGACATGAAAGTTAAATAAAAAACATGGTTCTATAGTGAACTAACCCATTAATTAACAACATAACCAGTAAGTCACAAGTCACATAATGATATTTTGTTCTGAACTCAAATAGCAACTACGCTTTCCCCTCCCTTCCTTCTTCTCCTCTCTCCTCCCTCTTCCTCCTCTTCTTCTTCTTCTCCTGCCTCAGGCTCCTGAGAGCTGGCATTACAGGTGTTCACCACTATGCCAGGATAATTTTTGTATTTTTAGCAGAGTTGGGGTTTTGCCATGTTGTCCAGGCTGGTCTCAAATTCCTGACCTCAAGTGACCTGCCTGCCTCAGTCTCCCAAAGTGCTGGGATTGATTACAGGCATGAGCCACCATGCTCAGCCACTTTTACTGCATTACTTTTAATGGCAAAAATAGCAATTACTTTTGCACCAGTATAATATATGAACTAAACAAATGTAAAATAATTTCAGTTTGAATTTCTAACACAGTAAATATTGATAGACATAACCCACATACATAAAAGCTTTTGGGGTGATTCAATAAATTTTAAGAGTGTAAAGGGGTCCTGAGACCAAAGAGTTTGAAAACTCTACTCTGTGAATCAATTATAGAAAGGTTTTATGTTTCAAAACTGTATGTGTATACGATGAGTGGAAATTAATTCACAGAATTAAATTAACTTGAGAGTTTAGCTAAGATTAACTACTGTATCACTAAATCACAAAACATTACTCCCTCATATGTCTCATTCACAGAGGAGATCTGAATGAGGTATCCAGAAATAAAATCTGCTGTCAGCCAGGCTATAAGAAACAAATTTCCTTAAGACCCAAGAGCATTTACAAAAAACAAAATATTTTAAATAGAACAAACAAAACATTTTGCTTCAAAAATATAGGTCAATGTGACAAACTATAGACACTCATTTTGATTTTCAACAAGTGCTTCTACACAAACCACATGTAATCACTGCTTCCAGATCATGCCTTTTTCCATCAACAAAAATGTGGGCATCTATTGTTAAAGGTGTCTATTTAAGGGTCAGAAAGAAGGCTTTGCACAAGTTTATCTTTCTGTGCATTGAGTTCTCATTTCTTTGTACATGTCCATGCCTTTCCTCTTCTTCTGAATCTCAGGACTCCTTCCAAAAAGTCTCTATTATTTTTTTAAAAAGTGCAATAAATAACATAAAAGAGGACAAGGGAGAAAATTTAATACTGAGATCACCTTTGCAATCATCATAACATATATGAAATGATTCAAATCTTCAATTCAAGAAGAGGTGTCAATTAGTGTAAGTTCTTCTACTGTAATAAGCTGACAAAGCTATCAAAATTCTAATAAAGTAGAACTACCAAATAATCTATCTTGCTTCTGGATCTATATGCAAAGGATTTGAAATCAGTGTGTTGAAGATATATCAGCTCTTTTGTGTTCACTGGAGCACTATTCACAATAGCCACGATATGGAATCAAAGCCAGTGTCCATCAGTAGATAAACAGACACAGAAAATGTGGTGTATACATACAAAATGGAATACTATTCAGCCTTAAAAAGAAGGAGATTCTGTCATTTGAGACAACATGGTTGAACCTGGAAGACAGTGTGTTAACTGAAATACCAGGCACAGAAAGAAAAATACTGCATCATCTCATCTATATGTGAAATCTAAAAAAGTCAAACTCACAGAAGCAAAGAGTAGAATGGTGACTACTGGGGCTGGGTAGGGTGGGAGCTGAGGACACGGAGATGTTGGTCAAGGGGTACAAAGTTTCAATTAGAGGGAAAAAAGCTTTCGAGGTCTATTGCACAGCATAATAACTATAGTTAATGACAATGTATTGCAAAATTCTAAGTTGCTGTGTTTCATTTTTAATTTTTTAAATTGACAAAAATTGTAGATATCAGGTACAGCATGTTTTGAAATATGTATACATTGTGGAACAGCTAAACTGAGCTAATTAACATATGAATTACCTCACATATTTATCACAGGAGAGTAAATTTCAAATGTTCTCACCACAAAAAGTATGTGAGGTGATGAATGTTAATTAGCCTGATTTAATCATTCCACATTATACACATATAACATCACATTGTATCCCATAAATGGTAGGGTTGGCAAGGTAATTTCAGGCACAGGGGTCCTGTGTGAGCCAGCAAAGTGCTTGGAGTGCATAGCCAGTATGGTCATGAACAGAATGCTGTGTGTGCACACATAGTCTGAATTGAAAATAATGCTCTTGTAGCTTCACTTATTAAGAATTTATACCACATGGGTCATTCAGTGAAGAAAAAAAGCTTATTAAAATGCAATATTAAACTTCAAATTATTTACAATCTTAAACACATTTTATTGCAATAAGACCACAAAATAATATATGATTAAAATGTAATCTATAAAACTCATATTACTTACTCAGATACTAGCTGCTGAAAGTTAGTTCTCAAGATACAGCTCTTAGGTAACTAAGGAAAAGAAAGTTTTAAAATAGCAATAAGAATATGTCTCACTAAAGAAATACTTCTATTTGAGATTGGACTACTTTTTGAGATATAACAATCTAGTTGTAGGCACAACATCACCCAATTTGATTAACATAGGCTAATCTAGGTATTGTGTAAAAGTATACATGTGTACCAGTGTGTCAGTAAACTATAACCTACCTAATATCATATTATACTTCCATGGCTAATTCTCATAAAAATGATTATAAGACTTTAATTGCACATTTTAAAAGAAAGTTCACCCTAAAAATACATACACGTTTTGCAGTACAAAATTTCAACTCATTTGGCAGTAGCTACGGAGACCCAAGTTTGATGAAAGCTCGTTAAAATTGTTCTTTTTCCTTGTTTTTTAAATTTTTTTGTAAAATAATCAGAACTCTCTTGGCATGAACAGCATTTTAAAATCTTCAATATTTTGTCTGCTGTGTATGTCATTTGAAACAGACCTTTTTCCTAAAATATAATTAAAGAGAGAAAGGTTATGTCTGCATTTTCTTTGTTCAAGGTGTTTATTGCATCTCAGAGGGCGTACATGCACTGGGTTTTTAAACTGAAATACAAAGAAAGCCATTTTGAAATTGGTTTTAGGTAATTTTTCCCCATTACAGTGTATGTTATCCCCACAGTAAATTCAGATACAACCACTTTTAAATGGTACCAGACATCTATTAAATAATTTGAAAAATAGGCAAACACCTTTCCAACCCAATATGCTTTTATGAAGAGCTGCCAAGCCACTAGCAACACTGATCAACAGTGACCTCATTTATGCATCAAAATCTTAAGCCAAGCCATCAGCACAGACAGTATGACAACAAATTAAAACTTAAAGAATACAGTATGTACAGTAAAAGATACAATTCTCTGAATTAGTTTAAATCCTAATCACAATGGTACAACAAAACCTACTTTGAGCCCAATTGAAGGATGGAAGAACACTAGTCTACAAAACACACAAAGAAATACTAAATTAACAGATGTACTAAAAACCCACAGTAAAGTAAAAATATTTGCAGGAATCTTTAAATTACAGATATACCTGGGGGTGCCTTCAGAGTCACTTATAGCACCTCTCTAACTGCATTTTCATGAAGATGATACAAACAGACCCTTTACTTTTCAGTGCATTTAATCAAGAATGAATAAATAGGTCAATTTAGATGCAAAACCTGTCAAATATAATTAAAATATATATTTTTTAATATAGCAGTGATAAATAGGGGATTCTTCTCATACGACTTTTCATTCTTGATAAGGTAGCTTCAAAGAGAAGTATTTATTATGGACGTTAACCTTTATATTTTTTAAAATAAAATTTCTTAACATATACAGTGCCACAAAAATAAACATTTCTCACAACAGTTGAAGTTCCTGTGATTGGAAAAATGTACTCCACACTGAAAAAAGTTTTGTATATTTATGAGTGTTTTCCTTATTATCTGATATTATCACATATGCTTGTAACAGAGATACAGAAGAAAAGATAATTTATGGGAAGAGTTTTGGGTTTGTCCAAAAGTTATATGTACATTGAAACCTTCAAAAACACAGACACATCTTTCCAAATAGCTCACCACACAACAGCTGCATCATCTGTCCTCAGGCAAAGTCCAGAAAAGCACTAAAGGCATCAGTAACATCCATTCATTGTTTACGTTGTACAATACACAAATAATCCAAGTACACTACAATTTTGAGAGTAGGGATAACAGCTAAGGTAGTACACATTCCTAATGTTCACTTTCACAGCTGTGCTACACATTTTGGAAGAGAAGTTATGAGTAAGCATTGGGTTTGGTACTGGTGGCTCCCTTTGAAACGCTGAGCATCAATCTTATTTGAAGTCTCCAAATTCATTCTTTTTCCTGTTCAGTCACAAAAATTGCAGCTGGAAAGAAAACAAGAATTAGAATTAGAAAACAAGAGTATTGCATAGTCCTCAAACATTTTACCTCCCTTGCAATTTTACTTCATAGTTACTGCAAACAACTTTTACATAAAAAGGTTTCTGCATGAACAAAGTTACATTTACATACTTTTCATAGCTCTTTAAAACCAGCTTAAAATTTTAAAAATTTTAACCAGAAATCTAAAAAAATTATGTAAAGTTTTATTTTAGATAATAATTATATCAACAAATATTTGAAATTTAGATACTTATTAGAAATCTTAGTAGCAGGACATTCAGTATAGCATTCAGTATCTAAGGGCAGCTAACCTTTAAAAAAGGGCAGTCAAAGAAAAAGAGGGCAAGGTAATGACCTTACATTATTTTTTCATGTATTCAGTTATGGTGTTCAATGAGTCACTTACTAAACAGCTGAACCAGTGACAGAATAGAAGGGGGAGATCTCTGGTGACTCAATGCCTTTTTTCAGCCACTTCCCACTCATCTCCCTGGCTAATTCATACATCATTCACTTCTGCTAAAAACACTTCTGGGGTCTTAAGGCTTAGCTGCATAGATATCTCTTCAAAAAATAGTCATTCTCTCTCTGTCTCTGTCTTTGTCTGTCTCTGTCCCTCTTTCTTTGTCTCTGTGTCTCTCTATCTCTCTCTCAGGTAAGGACTGTCTCAAGCATATCTGTTTCCCGTAGTTACCAAAATTCCTGGTATATGATTAGAGTAATGTTTAATAAATAAGAGGTGAATACAGGCTGCTCTATGCAACTTCCTTGGTCACTCCTGAAACTTATTAAGTGTCCGTTGTCTCACTTTTATCTACATTAGCCAATCCAAAGTGGAATAGAAAAGTTGGCATAAGGAGAGTTTACCTGACTGAGATGTTAATACCTTAAAATAATACATCATTAATCTTGTATCCAGAAAAAAAAAAAACAAAGCAAGAATCCACAAAAATCTTAGTAGACATTAGGGAAAGTTTTAAAGAAATTTATGTACCACAGTAGGTGCATACTGAAAAAAACACTGGACAGGAGTCCAAAAACATTGACCCTCTTACAGTTCTTCCTGTGGGACCCTTGGCAAATTCCTTAATGCCCAGGGATCAGTTCTTTTAGCTGTGAAATGGAGAAAAAAAATCTGGCTTGTTTATCTCACAGGACTGATCTCCTACTGAGAAGTAGATGTGAAAAGTATCGTGTAAATTATATTCGTCCATTCAGTAAGGATTTGTTGAGAACCTACCCACTGTGTTAGGTGCTGGGGTCAACAGTAAACATTTTTCCTTTATCGGTTTCCTTCCATAACTTCAATTTGTGAAATTTAAAACTAGAACATTAGATATTTAAAATTCTGCTTCAATGCATAAAGGTAAAGGGTAATAATCTGAGCTTTATGAGGCAAAAGAAGGATAAACAAGATAAAAATAAAATTATACAGTCAAATACATTCTCAGATGATTTCTAATTGCAATATTATGTCACCTTTCTATAAATTCCAGTCATCATGTAATAAAGTGGTAATTTTCTAATTTACCAAGTAGCTTGGGCACCTTTTTGCTTTATTAAAGCTAATCATTGTGCTTTCCAGGATAAGGAAAATTTGGAGGTTACTTTCCCTCCTAGTTTTATAAATTAAGGTTTAAAAAATTCATAAAGATAATTTAATATCAAATTTAAAAGTATAAACACTCAAACTATTACTATTATACACAGCTATTCAAAATGCAGAAATAATGAATACCTCTGAAATAGCTAAGCATTGTATAGCTCAATATTACAAGCCCACAGGAAAAGCTCAATATTAGGTACCTTAAATTGTTTACAAGAAATCCTTGATGTTAAGATCCGCTAATGGGTCCTTTGCTGGAGGTTTCTTGGGACTCTGAGTGGCAGGTGTAGGGCTTGGAGAAAGCTAATGGGAAAAAGCCAGCCCCAAAGAGTAGGGGTGGGGTGGGGGTAGAGACAGAGAGACACAGAGACAGAGAGAGAGAAAGAGAGAGAGAGAGAGAGAGAGAGAGAGAGAAAGAGAGAGAGAGAGAGAGAAAGTAGGCAGAACACATATCAAAGAAAACAAACATGCAGAAGATTAGATGGTTAAAGCCTTATAAAATCTACTTTTTCTACATAGTCACAGGGTTGTGTTTAATTCTGGACTGATAAAATATACTTCCACTGATATTTGTTTTTCTTGAACTTGTCTGAAATCAGCTTTAGTGAAAATAAAATTTGGGGACTCTAATAGAACAATATGGATATGACTTACGGAAGATGTGAAAAACTAGTAACATAAAGATATTATGAACAAAAAGTAAAACAAACAAACAACCATTTTCTCTATACAAAAGCATTTTTACTTTGAGTCATTAGTACCTTTAAACTGCAATTTAAATGGCTTTTCTTATAGTGAGAGTGAGTTAGAAGGAAAAATAGGAAACAGTTTACAGAAAACTATTTAAGAAATTACTTAATGTATTAGCTAAATATAGTAGAATTTCATATATATCATTTTAAGGGAAAACCAGTCAAGTTTGAGGGCACTATTTGTTTCACATGACCAATTAGTTTCCTAGCAGTGAATACCACTAAATTCTAAAGCAATCTATTCAGCTCTCAGAGAAGGCTAGAACTAATTATTAAATACTATAGGAAAGAATCGAACTGGACTTGCAGCAAAAGTAACAAATAATTAACATGCTTTGTTTCTGTTTAGCCAGAATCTAAATTATTTTTTCATTGTGTCACAGATATAACTTCTGGGTGCTGACTTTTATAGGATACAAGGCCTTGAAAAATCTCATGTAGTAGAGTTGATGTCTAGGTTTTGAGTCTAATCAATCTCCTATGCTTGTAGTATCATACTGGGATTGTAGGGCAGTGATGTATATTTTTATTAGTTAAGTGAACAGAGTTCCAGAAATGTGGATCTTGAGATTTGGTCCTATGTCCAGAAACTACTGACTGATTATATTATCTATCGGTCAAATTTCCACGCTTAAAACTGGGATATGGGCTGAGTGCGATGGCTCATATCTGTAAAATCCCAGCACTCTGGGAGGCCGAGGCAGGTGGAACACTTGAGGTCAGGAGTTTGATACCAGCCTGGGCAACAAGGTGAGGCCTTGTCTCTACAGAAAAAAAAAAAAAAAAAAAAAAGGCTGGGTATGGTGGCTTGTACCTGTGGTCCCAGCTACTTGAGAGGCTGAGGTGAAAGGATCCCTTGAGCCTAGGAGTTCAAGGCTGCAGTGAGCTATGACTGCATTACTGCACTTCAGCCTGGGTGACAGAGTGAGACCCTGTCTCAAACAAACAAACAAAAAATAATAAAAAACCTGAGCTATGCATCATAGAAATATCATTAAAAAAATATAGGCTTGAAGGTCCTCAGATCAACTCAAAGACTGATCCATAATTGATAATGAGGTGAGATGACAATATCATGATACCAGCCAATGAAAGAGTATTAGGATAGTCCAGGTATCAGTATAAAAAACTACTTTGTTTTCTGAAGCTACAAACTCACATTTATTTTATTATCTAGTATAATTATACCTCTTCTCTGATACAGGAAATATAATCTAAAAATTGTATAAATATGGTATATTATTACCTGGCTTATAAGGAATACAATTACTGATTAAAACAATGTATTTCTGTCATATTATCTATTTTTAATTTTCATTTTTCAAATCAAGTAACTAAATTGTTGCTAACATTGCTATTACACAAGAAAAACAACTGCCTTAATTAATAAAGTTATATGTATTTATTTCTGAAGATTTCAGTATATCAAATATAATAAGGTTAAAAGAATTGTTCCAAGTTCATAATAACAGAAATATTTCTCTTTTTTTGTCAAAAAGATGATAGTCATGGATCTATTCAAATATCAAGGAAACATTTATAATAAATGAGATCCCTTAGAAATTAAATATATCAAGGTTATATTTAATCTCAACCATTACACCCAAAGCCTTTCTCACTGTCCCCAAAAACAACTCTACATAGGGTTCATTAGTCTTCAGATAGACTAGAAAATTTCTCCTGAAGCCAATTATGGCCAGTAATGGCCATGAAGGCTAGGGATTCTCACATTCTAAATTTCTCTCTTTCAACATCCACCATTGTATCTCTTGGTCCCTGTTGCTTTTAAGGGGTTACAGTGAAGAAGTTGAAAGCAAATTTTGGGAACAGGTCGATGGATTTAGAGATGGATCAAGAAAGCAGAAGTGATTAAAGTATACTCAAAAAGTTCATAGAAGGTATTCCATGGATAAGACAGTAAAAACACTGTTTTGATAAGTTAAAAATATTATAGGACTGAAAACATTTACTCATATCATTAAAATATATTTGAGCTATTTGATTTCATTTGGCAAGCATGCTGCTACTAAAGTAGTAATTTGGTGACCTGACTCCAACCAGGTCAATTTCTCATGATGAAAATTTCTTTGGTTCTACATGTAACATCACCTTAGCCAGACAATTTAAAAGAAGAATCAGGAAAGCATGATTCATCCGTAAGACTAGCACTACTAGCAGCAAAATGGTTCAGCAAAGTGTAATATATTTTGGCATTTTTGAAGGGGAAGGAGCACAATGTATAGTAAGGAATTTAGTTTTACATAAACTGAGGTTTTTTCTTTGCCCAGAAGGTAACCTCTATATCCTTCTAATTTCCCAAATGATAGGTGTGTCTTTGTTACTCATCATGGGCTCCGGGAACAATACCTGACAGTTTATGCTAACAAAGTGACTCAGAGTGGAAGCTGGCCATGCCAGGAAGCCCAACCATGTGATTCAAGGCTGGGTCTTTGGGCCACATGAAACCAGCCTGATATTCAGGGAGGAAAAGGAGTTGGAGATTGAGTTCAACAAAATGCGTAACAATTCAACCAACTAATCCTACATAATGAGCCATCAATAAATGCTGGACGCTGAAGCTCAGGTGAGCTTGCAAGACACTGCATGTGCACTGTCACAAGATAATGCACGGAGGAGAACCCACCTCTGAAGACAAAGAAGCTTCATGTCTAGAACTTTCCCAGATGATGTTTCTGCATCTCTTCCTATAACTGGATCAAATTTGTATCCTTTTACTACAATAAAACTCTTATAAGTTTAGTACTTTCCTGAGTTCTGTGAGTCAGTCTAACCTGAGGGTGGCTGTGGAAAACTGCCTAACCTGAGGGTGGCCATGGAAAAACCTCAAATTTGTAGCCAGCTAGTCTGAAGTGGGGGTGGCCCTGGGGACTCAAAAACTTGTGGCTTGTGTCTGGAGTGAGGAGATTCTTACAGGGACTATTCTCACAGACTTTGCAGTTTGGCAGACTTACAGCAGTCAGTGTTATGAGTCTTGGGCAGACATGGCAGTCTAGAGGACTGTGCCACCAACCTTTCTGGCTAACGCTGGAAACACATAACAAAACTACAGACCAGAAGCATCCACTTCTCTGGAACACTTGGATGCCCTGAATGTATGGATGTCCTCAGGAACCAATTTGAATTAAGTAGGAAGAGAATGGATGAATCTTAAGACAGTGAGTTATTTCTATTACTTTTTTCCCCCAAATCTCAAACTTGCAGATCTGTGTTCTATGCTCCCTTTACTTCTGAAGCAACAGGTATGAGGATTACACTGGGTAAAAATACTTTTTAAACAGTTTGCTACACAAACATGTTATACTTATTAGTTAATGCCACTGTTTTGTGGACACTGAAGAAACTGACCTGCGTGCCAGGTACAGCAGCAGCTCCAAAGGGTGGCCTCATCATGGGCTGTGCAAACATAACCGGCTGCTGAGGCATCATGGGCATGCCTGTTCCAGCAGGAGGCTGAGGAGAAAGAGCGGAGAGTGGTTCAGAGCCTGAGCAGAACCCACTAGGGCACTACCCTTTCATGCACTTCTGACAATATTTCAGGAATCCAGGACTACAAGAAAGTATAATTTGTAATTTTGACTAGGGATAATGTGAGGCTGTACTGCGAGGTAGAGAGTCACTGAGGTGGGTGGGTAGTATAAGCCTGGTTGGCCACATGGTCTCCTCATCCCAACCAAACTTTGTTGTTCTCTAAGCATAATTCTTGGAGAATTACATTGTTCTCTAACCATAATTCATCTTCTCTAAGCATAATTCTTGGAGAGATACAAATTTGTTTATGAAAGATGGTCCTAAAATTGGCTAGTAAAATTGGTGAGTAAAAAGTTCTAGTATAATGATTAAAGGTTGGTTTTTATGATTGGGCTAATACTATATTTTGTAAATATTACAGCAAAAATGATGTAACAATGTACTATGGAAATTAATCTGATGGTAGAACTTAAGTTTTTTATAACTGATTTTGTCACTTCGTATGTAGACTACTTAAGGTTTAAAGCAGATGACAACCTTTAAAGTTTTACTTACTGTATTTTGGGAAGAATTATATTCTGTAGGAATACCTGGTAATTTGGGATTTGGCAAAAAATTTAGAAATGTCGATTACCATTTTTAGCACAAGTCATCACTCACCATTCCAAATCCTGCTCCAGGTTGTCCAACCGATGGGGCCCCGGCAACAGGAGGAACTGAACTGGTTGGAGGTACAGCTCCTTGCTACACAGACAGACAGACAGACACACACACACACAGACACACACACACACACACACACAATGCAAAAATACACAAAACAAATACACACAAAACAATAAACAAAAAGAACAATATAATTTGGTTTTTATTTATTTCTTCTTAAGATGGGGATCTCAGTCTATTGTCCAGGCTGGAGTATGCTGGCATAGCAGCTCACTGCTGCCTCGAACTCCTGGGCTTAAACAATTGTCCCACCTCAGCCTCATGAACAGCTAGGACCACAGGCACATGCCACCATGGCTAATTGAAAAAATTTTTTTTGTACAGGTGGGTCATGCTGTGCTACCTAGGCTGGTCTCAAGCTCCTGGCCTCAAGCAATCCTCCTTTCTTGGCCTGCCAAAATGCTGGGATTATAGGCATGAGCCACTGTTCTCAGTTCAGCATAATTTGGTTTTAAAATGACAGAATATAATTTAAAAATGAATGTTATGTCAAACATGTATGAGCGGATATGTAAAGAAAATCTCAAATTTCAGTTTCAAATTTAAAAAGGAAAATGGGTCTAGCAAACCAATGATATAAACAAGATTACTGACTTGATGTTCTCTGTTAAAGCATCATTTGGACTTGCTGGCTTGTAGTTTACTCACAATACTGGGCTTCCTCTCTATCTTTTTAGACCCATCCTCACTGGAAATGAGTCAGACTTCCCTAAGCTTATCTTTTCCTGTCATTATATCCTCTAACAGGTATTGGGTTAGACATTTGAGGATTGTTCTAATCTTTCTATATGGCTATAATTTATATTAAGCAAAGTTTTTAGGCAGATGTGGTGGCTTATGCCTATAATCCCAGCATTTAAGGGGGATGAGGCAGGAGAACTACTTGAGGACAGGAGTTCAAAACCAGCAACATAGCAGTATGGGCAACATAGCAAGACCTCCATCTCAACAAAATATTTTTACAAAGTTAGCTGGGCCTAAATTTTGGTGGTGTGTGCCTGTAGTCCTAGCTACTCAGGAGGCTGAGGTGGGAGGATAGCTTCAGCCCAGAGTTTGAGAATGCAGTGAGTTGTGATAGCATCACTGCACTTCAGCCTGTGTGACAGTGTGATACCTTGTTTCTAAAAAAAAATCAATAACAACAACTAAAAACTTACATCAAAGAAAAACCCATAACTAGATAGCTTCATTGGTGAATTCTACCAAATGTATAAAGAATTAATATCAATTCTTCTCAAGCTCTTCAAAACAAAAAAGGGTAACACTTTCTAATCATTCTTTGATGCCAGTATTATCTTGACATCAAAGCCAGACAATGATATCACAAACAAAAGGAAACTATAGAGCAATATCCCTTATGAATGTTGATAAAAAAATTCTCAGCAAAATACTAGCATACTGGATCCAGAAGCATATTAAAAAGATTATACACCATGACCAAGTGGGTTTTACCCAGGAATGCAATATTGGCTTAATATATGAAAATCAACCAATGCAATATTAATTGAATAAAAGAAAAAAATACATTATTATAGTTAATTCTTATGATTTATGTTACCTCAGCATCTATTTTGGATACATCTTTAACTTTCTCATGTCAGAAGCAGGGCTTAGTCACTCTTGACACAGTTTCTAGTTCTCTATCTCCTCATAGTTCCTTAAGGTGGTGAGCCAGATATCTGCTTTATACCATCACCTTCCCTACGGAATAGCTAGATACAATTTACTTGACTTACCCCACTGTCCCCTACACTCTGCAGACCTAGCTGTGCAGATATGCCACAACAACCACCTCTCAGTCACACTGTCATTCCATGGAACTTGTGCCTGCTTGCTATAAACCTACCAATTAAATTCCTGTGGGAAACCTGCTTGGGTGATATCCTGGACCCCAATAAAGGCCTTGGCCCACAGATCTCTCACTTTCGCTCTCTTTTGCTCCTACCCACTGGTTGAGCACATGTGTCCTGGATGACTCCCCAATTCCCATCGGCATGTTGCCCTCTTCTCTCTGGATCTGTAAGTAATAAAACTTCTTCTATAATTTCATATGTTTTGTTGTATGCCTCCTCTGTGTCTCAACTGACTGACATCTAACTCTTAGGGAGTGGCTATCTTGGTAGAAATAAACAACACAGGTTAGAGAAGAGCCACAAGGGCATTTGCCAGTATAACAAGCTTCCTGTGAAAGAATCACCTTAGACATGAGGCTGCCCACCACAATAAAGAAGTATCCCATGAAAGGCACATTGTAAACAGCCACCTGCTTTGGAAGCCTGTCAGAAAAGGGTGAGAGTTTGCAGTCCCTTTCTTAAGAGAGACCTCAAGAATGAATTAGAGAAAATCCAACAATGATCATCTCAATAGATGAAGAAAAAGCATTTGACAAAGTCCAACAGCTTTTCATGGCAAAAAATACTCAACAAACTAGAAATAGCAGGGAAATACCTCAACCCAATAAAGGGTATCTACAAAAATCCCACAACTAATATCATACTTAGTGACTGAAAAAAATAACTGAAGGCTTCCTCCCTAAGAACACTACAAGGAGGTACTAAAAGTTCTAAGTCAGGGTAGTTAGCAGGAAAAATCAAGAAATGGCATCTAGATGGGAGGAAAGACTGAAACTACCTCTATTCATAGATGACATGATCTTTCTTATATGTAGAAATCCCTAAAGAATCCACAGACAACAAAACTGTCAAGGCTAATATACATGTTCTTCAAAGTTGCAGGATACAAGACCAATATACAAAACTCAGTGCAGTGTTCCTGTGCAACTAGCAATGAAAAATTTAAAAATGTAATTATGAAAACAGTTCCACTTATAATATTAATAACAATAAAATATTAAAAAATAAATTTAACAGGAGAATATGAGACTTGAACACTACAACTATAGAACATTGTTGAAAAAAATTAAAGAAGAACTAAATAAATGGAAAGAAACCCTTTGTTCATGGATTGGAAGACTTAATATTAAGATGGCAATAATCTGCAAATTGCTATACAGATTCAATGAAATCCCTACCAAAATTTCAGCCACTTTTTTTGGAGAAATGGACAATCTGAACCTAAAATTTATATAAAAGTACAAGAGAACCAGGATAGCCAAAACAGTCTTGAAAAAGAACAAATTTGGGGGACTTACACTTCCTAATTTCAAAACTTAATACAAAGTTACATTAATCAAAACAGTGTGGTACTGGCATAAGGACAGACATATAGAGTGACACAAGCAAATAAAGAGTCTGAAAATAAACCCATACTTCTATGGTTATTTTTTTCTCTTTCTTAAATTATCCAGCCCAATATGTCAGATGATCAATTAATTTTTGACAAGGTTATCAAAACCAATTAATGAAGAAAGAATCGTCTCTTCTTTTCTTTCTTTCTTTTCTTTTCCTTTTTTTTTTTTTTTTTTAGATACGATCTTGCTCTGTCACCAAGGCTGGAGTGCAGTGGCATGATCACGGCTCACTGTGGCCTCTAGTTCCCTGGCTCAAGTGATTCTCCACTTTCCTGGCTCAAGCAATTCTTTTATCTCAGCCTCTTCAGTAGGTGGAACCACAGGTGCATGCCACCGCACCTGGCTAATATTATTTTATTTTTTGTAGAGATGAGGTCTCATTATGTTCCCCAGGATAGTTTCAGACTCCTAATCTCAAGCAATCTACATACCTTAGCCTTCCAAAATGGTGGGATTACAGGCATGAACTATTGTTCCCAGTCAGAATAGTCTTTTTAACAAACAATTCTGAGACAATTGAACTTCCACACGCAAAACAATTAATTTGGACCCCTATCACACACACAAAAAGATCTCAAAATAGGTCAAAGATTTAATATAAGAGGTAAAGCTATAAAACTCTTGGAAAGAAACATAGGTAAAAAATTCAAGACCTATGGTAAGGCAATAGTTTTTAAAAATATGACACCAAAAGCACAAGTAACAAAATAAAAAAATTGATAAATTGGAGTTTATTAAATATAATTAAGAACTTTTGTGTATCAAAGGACACTATCAAGAAAATGAACTCACACAATAAAAATATTGGCAAACCATTCATCTGATAAGCATCTAGTATCCCAAATATTTAAAGATCTCTTTCAACTCCACAATAAAAAGACAAACAACCCAATTATAAAATGGGCTAAGGATGTTGTAGGGTAGTAGAATATGCCACCCCAAAATATGACACTTTGGCATAATAATTGCTTTGAGCTGAAGGCAACCGAAAATAAGCAGAAACAAGAAAAGCTCTCTTCCTTCTCACTATTTGGAACATCATAAATTTATAGAGATATTTCTCCTCCCCTCTCTATCAGGGACAAAAGTTCATCACCAGAGATAACTTTAGACCCTAATCAGTTGGGAGAAGGCATCAGAACAAAATGCATAACAAACTTTACTAACTAGCCTTTAACAGCCATTAGTTTCTCATATATTTGCCACATTAGAGAGTCAAAGTCCTTTTCCTTTCTCTTGTGACTTCTCTGAAAATGTGTTGTTCCTTTGCTAAGATGCTATATAAATAAGCCCATGTTCTAATCAAGCCTCTGAGATACTCATTCTGAGTGCTCCCATGTGTAAGTATGATGCATATGCTAATAACCTCTGTTTGTTTTATTCTTTTTGTCTTTGGTCAGTCCAATGTACACATCCCCAGCCAGAGAGTCTAGAAGGGTAGTAGGAAAAAATAATTTTTCCTCCCCTGCAACGTAAATAGACATTTCTCTAAAGAAGATGTATCTTTATATGATATATAATTTAAAGATATATCTTTAAATGATCAATACACACATGAAAAGATGTTAAACACTGTTAGCCATTAGGCAAATGCGTATAATGCCATAATAAAAACCACTTCATGCTCATTAGAATGATATAATAAATAATAAAAATAACAAGTATTGGGAGGATACAGATAACTTGAAACCTTATGCATTGCTGGTGGCAATGTAAAATAATGTAGCTGCTACGGAAAAGCTTGGCAATTCTTCAAATGTTAAACATCGAGTTACACATGACCCAGAATTCTAATTCCTATGTATATTCCAAATAGAATTGAAGATATATGTTCATATGAAAACTCATATATGATAATAAAAACAATCTATTATGTGTAATAGAAACAACACAAGTGTTCAACAACTAATGAATGGATAAACAAAATGTGGTATATCCATGAAATGGAATATATTCAGTCATAAAAATGTAGTACTGATACTTGCTTACAGCATGGATAACCTAGAAAATGTACTGCTAAGTAAAAGAAGCCAGGCATAAAAAGGCTACAGGGGCAAGGAGAAATTGAAAGGGACTGTGTTTCATTTTGGGGTGATGGGAAAAATTCTGAAATTAGATGATAGTGATGGTTCCAAAATACTGAAAATACACTAAGAATCATTGAATGTATACTTTAAATTGTTAAAATAATGAATTTAAATGTTAAGTGAATTTTACCTCAATAAATTTTTTTCACAAAGAAGAAAATATGTATAAAAATTATATTTCAGATTAATGCTTTACCCATGATTTCAAGGGGCTAGGTGGTAGGCTATTTACCAGACCTGAATTGTATCATTAGGACTTCAGTCTATGAAAGAGAAAAGGGCTTTATTAGTTATCAAAGCAAAAGGAACCTGCAGAAATTCCTTATCAAATAAATTGGTCCAATAATTGAAGAAATTATCCGAGTTAGTCATTTTGCTAAAATGGTAGATTAACTCTTATATTCAGTGATGATAAGATTTTAATGGGGATGCCACTTGACTGGCACAGGTCTAGCACCTTGAGTTCTCATGTAAGCAAAATGAAGCTCAACATAATAAAATGAAACTACAGACTTTACCAATCAGAAACTGCCAACTAACTTCTAACTAGAGACTTTGTCAAGCAGAAATCAACAAACTAACCTCTAATTAGGGTATTTCTATTGTGACCAACAAAATATATTTTGTTGTACTTCTGTATTCGCCAATAAAAGCTCATGGTCCACACTGCTGTGCTGGAGCTCTCTGAACCTCTTCTGTTTCTGAGTGCTACCTGATCCATGGATCATTCTTTACTTAAATAAACTCTGTTAAACTTGCATAATCATAGCTCACTGCAGGCTCAAACTCCTGGGCTCAAGCAATCCTCCTGCCTCAGCCTCTCATGTAGCTACGACTACAGGCATGTGCCACCACACCCAGCTAACTTTTTAATTTTTCTAGAGAGAGGTTCTCACTATGCTGCCCAGGCTGGTCTAAAATTCCTGGCCTCAATTGATCCTCCTGCCTCTGTTGCTGTGAGTATATGGGTGGGTTATTATATCCAGCTCAACGCTGTTACATTTATTTTGTCTAAAGCTTTTCTTTTAACAGTGATCTTCCTGCCAAATGCACATATTTCTGAATTGCAAGTATCTTCCCACTTTGATAAAAACTTAATAGGTCTGCTGTGTACTGTAAAACAGAAATAAGTAACCCAGGAAGCACAGGACTCCTGATGGCCATTTCCACAGAGCCTGCCAGCAGACATAGTTCAATATTCAAGTCCTGTTAAGGTTTTTAGATCTAACTTGGGTTCTGTGATCTGAAAAATGTTATAGCTGCACCTCTAAGTAGCAATTAAGGGAATTTAAAATCAGTGAGGAAAAGTAATCTTAGTTCTTATCTATTAATAAAAACTTTAAAAAGATCCCCCATCCCAAATCTACATCTTTCATCTCCTTTTCAATAGCAAAGACCTGTAGATTACCAGGAAAATTTGGAAATACTGCTTTGCTGCTTCTGAAGCACATTTTTCTGGTTTCTCTCCTTTTTCTTGAGTATACCTAGAAAGAGACTACTAAGGAATAGAATGATGGAAGAGATCAACTAGGGAGGCAGGGTACAAGGGCATGTCAGAGAAAGCCAGAGTTCCCTCAGAAAAATTTCTTAAGTTAAAGCAAAGCCACAACTTTTTAGGAAAGAAGAGCTTTGTAAAAAATAAATGGAGGTAATGGCAGTGAATTTATAAAAGAATATAGATAAAACTAAGAATTAATAAAGATAAAATATGCATAAGAGAGTCTTTATACTGTGGCATAAAATGCTAAGGAAAATAAAGGAAATAAAACTTTATATAACTCTTCATTGTAATAAATAGTTTCTGTTGTTCTAATTTCTCTTTCCATAGCTGCTGTGGATACTTTATACTAATACTTTCCATATTTAACTTTCTAGGATGTAATTACCAGTAATTAAAAATTTTCTGCTTCATAAACAAAAATAAGGAGTTTTGGGGTTAAAAAAAATGAGACATTAATATCAGTCTCTGTGAAAATGCCTACCAATCAGTTGGCAGCTTTGTTATCCTTAAGATGCAAAACAGTTGTTAATTAAGTACTTGATGAATTCTTAACTTTGCACAGTTAAGTCTTGATCTCAGGGTCGGTGATGGCCAAGAGAGTTCTTCAACTTAATATTACTTTTAAAGTGTTTTTCCTTTGTTCGCTTCTGGGTTAGTGGCCTCATTATTAAGCAAACTGCCTCATACAGAAACCAGGGTGATACAGTTTGGCTGTGTCCCCACCCAAGTCTCATCTTGAATTCCCATGTGCTGTGGGAGGAGCCCGGTGGGAGGTAATTGAATCATGCAGGCAGGTCTTTGCTGTGCTGTTCTCCTGATAGTGAATAAGTCTCATGAGATCTGATGGTTTTATATGGGGGAGTTTCCCCTGAATAAGCTCTCTCTTTTGCCTGCTGCCATCCACGTAAGATGTGACTTGCTCCTCAGTGCCTTCCACCATGACTGTGAGACCTCCTCAGCCATATGGAACTGTAAGTCCATGAAACCTCTTTATTTTGTAAATTGCCCAGTCTCAGGTGTGTCTTGAAAACAGAATAACACAGTAAATTGGTACCAGTAGAGTACAGCACTGCTGAAAAGATACCTGAAAATGTGGAAGTGACTTTGGAACTGGGTAACAGGCAGAGGTTAGAACAGTTTGGAGGGCTCAGAATAAGATGGGAAAATGTGGGCTGTGGTGGTCTCAGATGGAGATGAGGAACTTTTTAGGAACTGGAGCAAAGGTGACTCATTATGTTTTAGCAAAGAGACGGGTAGCATTTTGCCCCTGCCCCAGAGATTTGTGGAACACTGAACTTGAGAGAGATGATTTAGGGTAACCGGTGGAAGAAATTTCTAAGCAGCAAAACGTTCGAGAGGTGACATAGGTACTATTAAAGGCATTCAGTTTTTAAAATGGAAACAGAGCGTAAAAGTTTGGAAAACTTGTAGCCTGACAATGTGATAGAAAAGAAAATCCCATTTTCTGGCTGGACACAGTGGCTCATGCCTGTAATCCCAGTATTTTTGGAGGCTGAGGCAAGTGGATCACAAGGTCAAGAGATTAAGACTATCCTGGCCAACATGGTGAAACCCCATCTCCACTAATAATACAAAAATTAGCTGGGTGTGGTGGTGCATGTCTGCAGACCCAGCTACTCCGGAGGTTGAGGCAGGAGAATCACTTGAACCTGGGAGGTGGAGGTTGCAGTGAGCTGAGATCATGCCACTGCACTCCAGTCGCCAGAGCAAGACTCCATCTAAAGAAAAGAAGAAGGAAATCCCATTTTCTGAAAAGAAATTCAAGCTGGCTGCATAAATTTGCATAAGTTATGAGGAGCCAAATATTAATCACCAAGACAATGGGGAAAATGTCTCCAGGACATGTCAGAGACCTTTGCAGCAGCCCCTCCTCTCATAAACTTGGTGGGGGGGGGGGCGGCAAAAGGAAGTGGTTTTGTGGTCTAGGCCCAGAGTCCCTCTGCTATTTACAGTCTAGGGACTTGGTGCCCAGTGTCCTAGCCACTCCAGCTATGACTCAAAGGGCCAAGGTATAGCTCGGGCTGTTGCTTCTGAGGGTGAAAGTTGCAAGCCTTGGCAGCTTGCATTTAGTGTTGAGCCTGTGGTGCACAGAAGCCAAGAATTGAGTTTTGGGAACCTCCACATAGATTTCAGAAGATGTATGGGTATACCTGGATGCCCAGGCAGAAGTTTGCTACAGGGGTGGGGCCCTCATGGGGAACGTCTGCTAGGGCAGTGCAGAAGGAAAATGTGGGGTTGGAGCTCCCACACAGAATCCCTACTGGGGCGTCACCTAGTGGAGTTTTGAGAAGAGGACCACCATCATCCAGACCCCAGAATGGTAGATCCACTGACAGCTTGCACTATGAGCCTGAAAAAATTTCAGACACTCAATGCCAGCCTGTGAAAGCAGCCAGAAGGGGGCTATACCCTGCCAAGCCATAGGAGTGGTGCTGCCCAAGGCCATGGGAGCCCACCTCTTGCATCAGTGTGACCTGGATGTGAGACATGGAGACAAAGGAGAAGATTTTGGAGCTTTAAGATTTGACTGCCTCACTGGATTTCAGATTTGCATGGGTTCTGTAACCCCTTTGTTTTGGCCAATTTATTCCATTTTGAATGGCTGTATTTACCTAAAGAATGATATCAAGAAAGCCTTAGAGATGGGTATGATTTACACAGGTGGAAGTGGTAAGCAAAGGTACAAAACTGCCAGTAAGTTTGAGAAACAGTGACTAGCCTAGTTTTGCTAAACATGGAGCAAATATAGAAAAATTATATATTTTGCAACTCCAAAAACATGCTCTTTTTGTATCAGCAAATTTCACAAAGCAATAGTCTTTATGTCCAATGCTACGTTCTTTCCCAGAGTGAATGGAAGTATTGATATATTAATAGAAATTTAAAATACAGAAATAAAATCCATTAAACCTTATAGAAAAGACGGTGTGAGTAGTTCCAATTTTTAAATGGTAAGAAGTAACAGGATTTTAAGATAAACTTTCACTTACACAATAAAAAACTGCCCAATCTTTCTGAAAGAAAAAAAGTTATTACTTAGTAAGACAATCAGAAAACTTGGGCAAGAAATATGATAAGACAGATAAAATGATCAATGATATTAAATGCTTCTGATAAATCATTTTCATAATTTTATAAATATGGAAGTATAAATATTAAGATGTTTAAAATTTTAAAAAGGTCATAATCTTTATTAAATATAAATTCAATGGAATCTGCAGTTTGGTAACTTTTGCATCTTGCTTATATTTCTTCAATGCAAAGGAATAAGTACACTGTCAGCAGCTAAGTTAGCAAAATGCACCCTACTCTACCCACTTGGAAACTGGCAAACTGCCTGTGTTGCTATGGGCTCGGACCGCTATGGGCTCTGACTGCTACATACCAAAGGTGCACTTTGTGGAACGCCTGCTGACCAGGTTGCCGGAGCTACTTTCGGCTGCCAGTTGGCTCCACCAGTCAACTTTTTCTCTCCAGCATTCCACTGAAGATCTCCCCTAAAATCAACCATGCAAAACAAGCAAACAAACAATAAACACAAATCAGAAAAAAAAAATGGTGTGTGGCTCCTTAGATTATTTTATTTGGGTTTAAAAGCAGTTTGTTTGAGTCAAGGTGTATGGTAATAAGGACAGCAGTTAAAACTTACAGAGGAATGTCACCATATTGTATCTAAGAGGGCTTAAGAGCATTTGAAAAAAAAATCATTTAGAGTTTGGACCTCAATAATCATAGGAATTTCCCATCCTCTATAAAGAAAAGTATGTCGGACAATCCAACTGAATTCATTTGTTATTAAAAAGGCAAATAAATATATAATATATACTGTACACTTATATTTGCTTGAATTAAAATGCATTGATGATGGCACTTTCAGACTTTTAGAGGGTTCAGCAGAAGGTTTCACACAACTATATCATGACTGCAACCTACCTTACAGAGTTCGTAAGACACCATCACTGAAAAATGTGTCTCAATTTCAGTGACAAAATATACATCTAAAAAAGGATATAATGTTTACCATTTTTACTATTCTTCCTTACAATTAATACTCCATGAAAAATCTCTGTTGGATAGAACTATGGTAATGAATCTAGAATATAATGCTATTAAAATATTCAAACCACAATTCCCAAATACTTCTAGATATAACTTAGTGACAATGTTGGAGATTGAGATAGATTATTCATTTTCATTGCAAAGCAACAGTTTGGAGCTTCCAGTAAAATAACAACAAAAATCTGAAATGAAATAAAAACAAGTTGTGAAATTATCTAGCATGAGAATGAATAATTACTCCAATGAGTAAAATGGTTGATAGTCTCAAATGAATACAAGTATACTGTCAAAAGGAAATCAGATAATTCTGAAACACTTACTTTTTTGATGTGGTACCAGAAATTCCAAGATCTATAAATGGATAAAAAACAGAATATAAATCTCTATACTCAGCTTATATGATATGACATTTAAAATATCAAAGAATCAGAAGTCTGTAAAAAGTCCATATTTTGCCTAGGAACTACTGAATTCAGTTATACAGAAAAGAACCATATTAGGAAATATTTTCACAAATTAAAAATTTTCTTTTACTTCATGTTAGACTTAAGAATCCATCTTAATGTCAACTGGTGTCCAGAAAAGAGCAAACATAGTTGGTTTGATGCTGCTGTTTTAGAAAGGCTGCTATCTGGAAACTTGTATAGTAAACTGCTCTCTACAATGGGATAAACTTTGCCCAAACGATAAAGGTGAATCACTGTGCCTAAATTGTTTTGTACAAATGATATAGTTTATGCTGAATACCCACTTTCGTTCTGCAAGTCTGGAATTTTGGCACATGCCAAGCAGAGAGTGCCTACATAATCGGTGTCCAATAAAGACTCTGGGTCTGGAGGCTCTAAAGGTCTTCTTTAGGCAAAAACATCTCACACATGCTGCTGCATTTTTGTTGCTGGGTGAAGACTGTGTTCTTCACCTCAAGGGAGACATAGAGCCTAAGGAAGTCTGCATGTAGATTCTTCTAGACTCTCCTTGTCTTTTCCCCTTATCACCAGCTGTGTATCCTTCCTATGCTTCTGTAATAAATGTCAGCTGTGAGTACAATGATGTGCTGAGTTCCATATGTCCTTCTAGTAGCTCTGTGAATCCCTTGACATAGTTGGCTTAATCAATCTGCTCTAATGTCAATTCATTTGTTACTTCAGAAAATATTTCTTGAGCATTTACATATGCCAGGCACTGTTCTAGGCATGTGGAACATGGTAGTGAAGAAAACAGTAGGAAAATCCTATCCTGGAGGAACTTGCATTGCTATGGTGTCAGACAGATGACAAAATAATCAGAAAGTAAATTATATAGGATATGGAAAGCTTATGGAAAAATGAAAAGGAAGGGCAGAATAAGTTGGGTTTAAGGGGTAGTATAAGCATGAGGCCAGAGAATATTATACAGAGTGCTTGGGGAAGGCTTCACAGAGGTGAGACTGGGGCACAGCTGAGCAGAGATCTGGGTGAGAGCTTCTTAGGCAGAAGGATTAGCCAGGACAACAGCCCTAATCAGGTGTAGAGTCAATGTATTATAAGATGAAGTTAATATTTATTTCTGACCAAATCTTGGCATTACAAAATGGAATAAGGTATATATTAACTGAACATCAAATATAGAAATGATTACCTATAATGTTAGCTATTTTTTCTTTTTTAAAAGACAAAATTCATTTTAAAATTTATTTTTTCAATTAGACTATAAAACTAAATCTACGTGTATTAAGTGATTATAAACTTAAATCAAATATTTATGCCTGTCTATGTGAAAAAGCAAAAGAAAGCAGAAATGTATCTTACATATGTATACATGAATCCTTGTCAAATTTCAAGGCAGATGGGGATGGGAACCTGAGGACCTGAGCCTCTGCTACAAGCTAGGTCTCCTGGGAAGAAGAGTCTGGGATGAAGATTTATTGTGCAGGAGATTTATAGTGAAAGAGAAGAGAAGAAACTGTGATTGGGCAAGACTGCAATGCTGTCTCAATAGAAGCCTCAGCTAACAATGAAAAATGTTTTATAAAAACATTTTTATTGAGATATAATTCATATACCATAAACTTCACCCTTTTTAAAATTGTACTTTAGGTTCTCGGGTACATGAGCAGATCATGCAGTATTGTTGCACAGGTACATACATGGCAAGGTGGTTTGTTGCCTCCATCCCCCTGTCACCTATTTCTGGCATTTTACCCCATGTTGTCCCTCCCCAACCTCACCACCCCTTGCTGTCCCTTCCCTAGCACCCCCCAACAGACTCCAGTGTGTGATGCTTCCCTCCCTGTGTCCATGTGTTCTCATTGTTCCACACTTGCCCATGAGTGAGAGCATGTGGTGTTTGATTCTCTGTTCTTGTGTCAGTTTGCTCAGAATGATGGTTTCCAGATTCATCCATGTCCCTATAAAAGACATGAACTTATCGTTTTTTATGGCTGCATAGTATTCCATGGTGTATATGTGCCACATTGTCCTTGTCCAGTCTCTAATTGATGGGCATTTGGGTTGGTTCCATGTCTTTGCTATTGTAAACAGTGCCGCAATGAACATATGTGTGCATGCGTCTTTATAATAGAGTGATTTATAATCCTTCGGATATATACCCAGTAATAGGATTACTGAGTCAAATGGAATTTCTATTTCGAGGTCCTTGAGGAATCACCACACTGTATTCCACAATGGTTGAACTAATTTACACTCCCATCAACAGTGTAAAAGTGATCCTATTTCTCCACATCCTCTCCAGCATCTGTTGTCTCCAGATTTTTTAATGATCACCATTCTAACTGGTGTGAGATGGTATCTCAATGTGGTTTTGATTTCCATTGCTCTAATGACCAGTGATGATGAGCATTTTTTCATATGTTTGTTGGCCTCATATATGTCTTCTTTTGAAAAGTGTCTGTTCACATCCTTTGCCCACTTTTGGATGGGGTTGTTTTCTTCCTGTAAATCTGTTTTAGTTCTTTCTAGATTCTGGAAATTAGCCCTTTGTCAGAAGGGTAGATTGTGAAAATTTTTTCCCATTCTGTTGGTTGCCGGTTCACTCCAATGATTGTTTCTTTTGCTATACAGGAGCACTAGACAAGGATGCCCTCTCTCACTACCTCTATTCAATATACTATTGGAAGTTCTAACCAGAGCAATCGGGCAAAAAAAAAAAAAAAAAAAAGAAATAAAGCATATTTAATTAGGAAAGGAGGAAGTCAAATTGTCTCTATTTGCAGAGGACATGATTATATATTTAGAAGACCCCATTGTCTCAGCCCCAAATCTCCTCAAATTGATAAGCAACTTTGGCAAAGTCTCAGGATACAAAATCAGTGTGCAGAAACCATAAGCATTCCTATACACCAATAACAGACAAACAGAGAGCCAAATCATGAGCAAACTCCCATTCACAATTGCTACAAAGAGAATAAAATACCTAGGAATACAACTAACAAAGGAGGTAAAGGACCTCTTCAAGAAGAACTACAAACCACTGCTCAAGGAAGTAAGAAAGGACACAAACAGATGGAAAAACATTCCACGCTCATGGTTAGGAAGAATCAATATCGTGAAAATGGCCATACTGCCCAAAGTAATTTATAGATTCAATGTTATCCCCATCACGCTACCAATGACCCTCCTTCACAGTACTGGAAAACCCATCTTAAAATTCATATGGAACCAAAAGAGAGCACGTATAGCCAAGACAATCCTAAGCAAAAAGAACAAAGCTGGAGGCATCACACTACCTGACTTCAAACTATACTACAAGGCTACAGTAATCAAAACAGCATGGTACTGGTACCAAAACAGAAATATAGACCAATAGAACAGATCAGAGGCCTTGGAGGCAACACCACACATCTACAACCATCTGATCTTTAACAAACCTGACAAAAACAAGCAATGGGGAAATGATTCCCTATTTAATAAATGGTGTTGGCAAAACCAGCTAGCCATGTGCAGAAAGAAGAAACTGGACCCCTTCCTGACAACTTACACTAAAATTAACTCCAGAGGGATTAAAGACTTAAACATAAAACCTAAGACCATAAAAACCCTAGAAGAAAACTTATGCAAAACCATTCAGGACATAGGCATAGGCAAGGACTTCATGACTAAAACACCAAAAGCATTGGTAACAAAAGCCAAAATAGACAAATGGGATCTAATTAAACTCCAGAGCTTCTGTACAGTAAACTTCACCCTTTTAAAGTGCATAATTCAATGATTTTAGTTTATTCACAAGGTTAATACAGAACTTTTTTATCACCACAAAAAGAGACCCTGTACCAATTAGCAGTCACTCCTCTTCCTCTCCACTTCCCTCAGCCCCTTGAAGCCCCTAGTCTAATTCCTATCGCTATGCATTTGCCTATTCTGGACATTTCATATAAATGGAATCGCATATGAAAGTACATAGCCTTTTGTGACTGACTTCTTTCACTTAGCATGTTCTCACAGTAAATCCAGTTGTAGCATGTATCAGTACTTCATTTCTTTTTATTGCCAAATAATATTTCATTATGTAGATGTATCATGTTTTGTTTATCCATCCATCAACTGATGAACATTAGGGTGGTCTACTTTTTGGCTATCACGAATAACAATACTATAAGTTTTTGAGTGCATGCACATTTTCATTTCCACTCCATTACACCTAGGAGTGGAAATGCTGAGTCATATGATAATCTATGTTTATCATTTTGAGTAACCATCAGACTTCTTTCTATAGCAGCTAAACTATGTTACATTTTTACCAGCAATGTTGTGGGTTTCAAGTTTTCCACATCCTCATCAATGCTGGTTATATGTCTTTTTAATTATCTCCATCCTAATGGATGTAAAGTGATATATTATTTGGTTTTGATTTGCATTTCACTGATGAATAATGGTGAGCATCTTTTCATGTGCATATTGGCCACCTGTATATACTCTTTGGAGAACTGTCTATTCAAGTAAATTTTTAAAATTTCATTTTAATGCAAATTTAAAAATTGCATTATTTGTCTTTTCATTATTGAATTGTAAGCGTTCTTTATTCTAAGTAGAAGTCTCTTATCTGAAAAATGATTTGTAAATATTTTCTCCTATTCTATGGTTTGTCCTTTCATTTTCTTAATGGTATCGTGTACAGCACAAAAGTTTTAAATTTTGATGTATTCCTACTTATCTATTTTTTCTTTCGTTTCTTGTACTTTTGGTGCCATATCTAAGAAACCAAACATAACCTAATCTAAGGTCATAAAGATTTACTCCTATGTTTTCTTCTAAAAGTTGTATAGATTTAGCTCTTACATTTGGTTGTTAAGACTTATTTTGAATTAATTTTTTTGGTATAAGTAAAGGGTACAACTTCATTCTTTGGCATGAAGTTATTTAGTCTTTCCCCAATTTTTTTTTTTTTTCTGAAAAGAATGTCTTTTCCCTTACTGAATGGTCTTGGCATCCTTGTCAAAAATCATTTGACTATATACATGGGGGATTATTTCTGGGATCTTCATTCTATACCATTGTTCTATATGTCTATCCTCATACCAGCACCATTTATCCTGATTACTATATCTTTGTAGAAGTTTTGAAATTGGAAAAATGATTACTTCAAATTTTTTTCCTTTTCAAGATTGTTTGGCTATTGCTCTAGTGCATTAGCTTCTTTCAGCTGGGATCATTCTCAAAGGTGGTTGACAGCTGAGGGCTGTGTGTTGGTGGCACTCTCAGCAGCTCGAGGTATGAGTCCTTTATTTCTGAAAGGGGATAGATTACAGTATGCAGAAAAAGCAGTCACTTAGTGAGACGCAATTTTAGGGTAGGAGGAAATATTCCAATAACCTCTCCCTGGCTATCATTAAAGCATTTTCATGGTTGCTCAAACCACAGGGAAGGAATGAAAAACAAAATGTATGTCCACAGGAAAATGCACAGGTAAAGGATTCTGTATCAGTGATCTGCTAAACTTTTGATACTGCCTTGAATAATGAAACATATCTACAGTAGTAAACCCATTCACACGAATACAAAATTCAGAATTAATGGAAAGGTCGATCTTTATAATAGCTGCCTTCCTCTCTAGGATTCTCTTCTTTGCCCACTCAGCTCTAGTCACTCATCTCCTGGATGTCCCTTTATTCTCCCGGGCAAACTTCTTCCTCAAACCCTTTGCACTGACTATTTCATTTTCCTGCAGATGTCCTTCTTTAGATCATCACATAGTTTACCCCTTTACCTTAAAAATCTTCGCTTAAATTTTACCTTCTTGGTGAGGCTTACTGTAAGTCCTACCCTGTAGCACTCCTAACTCTCCTTTGTTTGTTCTTTCTCCACAGAACACATCACACTATACAATTTACTTATTTTAAAGTTTGTGACTGCCCTTCCCAAGTGCCATAAGAACAGACAGTTTCATCTGTTTTTTTAACCTGTTTTGCTCACTGGTTTATCTCTAGAGTCTGGAAGAATGCTTGGTGCTCAATATTTGTTGAACAAATGACTGCAACTTAGTTGGATATTCAATTTATAAAGATGCTGTACTTTATGTAAGTTACTCTACGTTCTTATTTCCAAATAAAATGGAAAGTTAAGTGCTTATTACACATAATACACTTGGTTTCATACTTGCATATGCTCCCTAGTTATACCTTTAATAATTTATGTTAAAATGACATTGGTAGTGCTTGTGAGCCAATGGCATAGGAACCGTTTGTCTTCCAAGGACCTGCACTGGGTAAAGCACTAAGTATTTCTATTCCCTCCCTGCTATATTCACCCATAAAAGAATCCAGAAACAAAACATAAGAGACAACAATAGAGAGAGAGAAAGAGAGAGAGAGAGAGAGAAAGAGAGAGAGAGAGAGAGAGAAATTCACATACGCTTCAGTTAAAAAACAAAACAAAACTAGATTACTCACTGCCTACTAAGCTGGCAAGAGATGAATCAAGATCACTCCCAAGGGCTTTGCTGGCTGCCATTGCAGGACTGGGTGGTACCATTGAGACAGGTGCAGGCTGCCCAGCTGGTGCCATGGTTGGCATCAAAAGATCACCTAGACCATCAAACACTGGAAATCAAAAAGACTAGGTTCAGAATAATTGAAAACAAAAACAAGATCATATGCAAACTTAAAGTAAAACTGTCTTTTGATAAGCTATGGAAACAAGTGAATATACAATCTTATAAAAGAAGGCATGTAATTCACACTTTTCATGACTGTAACACCAAGAAGAACATGTCGACATATGTCTACTCATAAAGTATGAAAATATTAATGAACATGAACAAGGATGGAAAAAAAAAGTATAATGTACAGGAATGAACACAGACTTTGCAGCCAGAACTGGGCTTCAATTCAGCTGCATGCCTCACTGGCTATAAGACTTTGAGAAAGTTACTCTCTGAGCTTTTTAGTTTTCTTATCTGTAAATGGGGAGAGTATGACCAATAGATGGCTTTGTTGTAAACATTAAATTAGTTGATATATATCATGCATTTATTATAATGCTTGCTTCATATAGGCACTCAATATTGCCATTGTTGCTCTTATTTAAGAAAATAGCAAAAATATTCTAATGTGCTTTAAGGCAAAGTCTAAATAATGTACTCTGAAAACCTAAGATGTTTACTTTAAAAATAATTCTTAAATGAGAAAATAATGCATCTCTCACTTTCCTAAAAAATTAGGAAACAAAATAAAATCTGATATAACAATCAGCATCTAGTAATAGGTACCTGAAAAAGTTGATCACATTTTAGAAGTAATAATTTTGATTTTTTTCTTTCTCATTAAAGCAATCACTTTTGGTTATAACTCTAAGGGTGTAAGTAAATTAAACACTATTTTAAGTATTAGGGATCAAATGCATCATCGATGGCTCCTGATCACCAAATGATAAGTTATTAACTGTTCAGTTTCTAGAATACAGAAAGTTCATTCAAAATGCAGACACATAGCATTTGCATAAGATTTTGCTAATATCTTATCTACATCAACAACTTTGTAGTTATAAAATTTTATCAAAAACTATGCTTATCTATGACAACAACCAGTATACAATAGTTTTCAAGTGAAAAAGGACAGCATTCAACTAGGCACTGGCAATAGAAGCAACCAAATTGTCAGGCAGAGGATATATTTAGGGTGTTTCTGAAACACATTTAATTGCTGAAAACTCACCAATTGAAAATTTGTAGTAAGGACCCAGCATGGGAAGAGTAGAATGGAAGAGAATACAAACAAAATGACAGCAGTGATGAAAGGTTAAAGGCAGGCAAAGAATACTATTTGTGTCTCAACTTCATAAAACTGAGGGCCATGCAGGCTTCAGAGGATGTAAGCAACAGCAGTGGGAGTGTTCACATATTCAAACACTGTACAAATATTTAGTACAAAGTATTTGTTTTCCTTTAACCATCTCTAAACCATGTGCATGTAAGCTCATGCAATAGATGGTGTGCGGGTTAATTTAGATTTCTGCTAAAAATAAACAGAAACAGAGAAAGGATTGCAGGTTATTCTTATGGATACCAATATGTACTGTAAATTTTAATAAAGTTATTGAATGAGAGATTTATTGTTTTATAAACCAAATTATCACTCAATATTTGCTTGCTGTAAATTTCCTGATCGCATACTAACCTTGGGTAGTATATATTTTTTATTACCAGGATACACGAAAAGAATGTTTGAAAGTCACTGCCTCACCTGATGGATCAAAAGAGCTGCTGCTGGAAGTTGAAGGCGTTGTCCCAAAAGCTGCCTCAAAATTGGGCTGTAGCAGGTTATTCTGAGCTGGAGTCACAGGAGATGGGGAAGGGGCCATGAAAGAACCCCCAAATCCTGAAAAAAAAGTTCCAGAAAAACATAAGCAGAAACAACATAAAGGTAGGTAAAGGCCATAAAAACAGAATTTAAAAAGTTCTAGAAAACTGAAAAGGAATTGATTGCATGTTGATTACCAGTGAGTGAAACAGAGAAGCTTGTTTCTGAAAAGTTGTTCAAGTATAGTATTTTGATATCTGACATGCATTAATGAGAAATTTAATTTAGTTAGAAATAAGACAGCAAACAAGAATATATACCTGTATTAAGAGAACTTATAGCAAGCAAATCTACTATTACAATGGAGTCTAAAAAACAAAGAAGGTATCACTAGGGTTAAAATTCAGATAGTCTCATTACATTTAAATTGTATGTTTCTTCAAATCATAACATTTGGTTTCTAGAAAATGTTTACTACAAATTATAACAAAATATAAATATGAACCAGAAAAATACACATCAAATCTTTAACATCTATCATACATGTTCTAGCCCCACTGCTGTCACCACCAGTGCAGGTCCCTGTAACACTGCTCTCTGGATTCATGAACAGTCAGGGAGTGAGATGGCGTACTGTCTCTAGTCTAGACTTCCTCCAATCTAGTCTCCACAGTGCAGCCAGAGTGATATTTACTTCTCTAAAGTCTTCTATCAGCTCCCCACAGTTTTTCAATTCATATAATTTGAATTCCTTTGTGTAGTGAATGGGTCCTTCTGTCTCTACCCACTGGCCCCTCCACATCTCTGCAAAGCAGGCTGCAGCTGTGATCCACCACTCATAGTATCAAATGCCTGCTCTGGTAAGACTTCCTTGCCCTCACATTGCTACCTACTGCCAGCTGTACCCCACCCATATCCCCATATACACAACAAGTATCCTCAGCACCTAATACATAGCCCCATCCTACTCCCATTACATGTATTCATCCCCACTGCCCCGACTTCAACCCCAGGATGGCTTTTTGAGGCCAGGATTTGTGTCTTCTTTTCATTTCTTTCCCACTAATATCCCACACAGTGCCTAAAACACTGGATTAATGTTTATTAAATGAAGGACACTTTTGAATATAAAAGGTGAGAAGAAATCAAAGACTACTGTAAAGTAATCCAACCTCAAATTAAGTATTTATCCTTTGAAGACTGGAAGCAAAACATTTCTCTCAATCAACAAACAGAAACAGAAGCAGGGGTCACTCTGTATTGCTGCTGTACAAAAATATACAACTTGTGAAGGAAGTGATTTCTTACTAAGACACTGAATGATGTTCTATTATATAAGAATTTGTTACTACCGGAAGATGTTCCTATATGCAGCTTAAGTATATTTTCCTTTCAAATCCAGCCACATTGTCTCTTCGTCACAAACTGCTTGCAAAAACAATGTTTCAAAAACATCCTTAAGTTTATATTCCATAGAATTGATTTATAATTTTAAAAATGACCTCCACTAAATTTCTCTACTATTTTCTAAAGCAGGTAGCAATGCTGTTCAAGTCATGTTATTCCTATAAATTGACAGTGACGTGGGTTTAGACTTTCCTATGTGTATTAAAAAATTTAATTTAGGAAAAAAATTATTTATTAGATTATCTTTACAGTTCATTATGGCTACTTTAAGTGATTTTAGTATTTGAATGACATCAGCATCATGTAATTTTCTTTACTGAAGAAGACATCCTCTAAATCAGGAAGACCTTAGCCCGGCAAAGGTAGGCTAAAAGTAATTACTTTTGTGAATGTGACCATTTTGATTTTAGGAAGATTGGTGGCTGTATTAATGTCGGTTTTTAAAAACCATTATCCCGCACCTCAAATTGGAGTATGTCTGGTTACTTTAGGCAGGTGTTCTGTGATGTGATTCTTTCTATAGGTGAATGTGGAGACAACTTGACCCTTGACTTCTTAAAACTCGGCCATGAAAGGACTGTTTATTCTAGAATCACAGCATATTAGTGTTGGAAATGGCCTCAGGATTATCTGATTCAGTCCTCTCATCTCATGGCTAGAAGAAATCACTTAAAGAGAAGTTAACACACTGATAAGATTCAGTAAAAGGAAGAAAAAGAGTGAATTTACTTAGGACACTCTGCTTAGTGCTATTTCCACTTTAAGAATCCATCTATAAGTGAATAAACAAAGCTGTTCACTGAAAAAAATAGTGCCTTCTCTAAGAAAATTAAAGGTAAAGCCAACATTGGCACAGGGCTCACCAAGTGCCAGGCACTGTTTTGGTTTCCTCTTTTAGGGTGAGCCATATGAACTACACAAATGGCTGATATTTGACTGTTTGGTCCTAAAAAAAAATCAGCAGTTTTAAATGGTTCAATTTAAAACACATATTAGCTTATCTAATCATTACAACAACCACACGAGGTTCAAAGATGAGAAAGCTGAGATCAGAGACTTAAATCTGTTCAAGGCCACATGAAGTCAAATGGCTGATACAGGATTCCACACAGGAATTCTCCAGAGTCTGGACTCTTTGCCACTGTACCACACAGCCTCTTTCCCACATCCAGAAAAAACGCTGTAGTGGTATCCTTCCTATACATTTATAAAATTTTCAGAGATCTGGCAGGATGATTTTTTTCCCATTATACTCAGTTCTTACGAAGTAAGTGCCCTCACAAGCCTAGAATAATTAAATAGCTCTTAGGTGATATACGATGACCAACAGATTATCTAAAAAAAAATAATCAGTTGCTATATGAAGAACTAAACAGGAACATTACGGACATTAATGAAGAGTTTGGGGAATTCCTCCTGTTAACTAACTGAAAAGATTTAGGGTCCTGGAAGAGAGTTAACAGGAAAACCTAAACGACTAATATTTCTATGTGGTTCTAATTTATATTAAGATGTTTAGGTGGCTATGGGGTCTCATGCCAGTAATCCTAGCACTTGGGGAGGCTGAGGCAGAAGGATCACTTGAGGCCAGGAGTTTGAGACCAGCCTGGTCAACACAGTGAGACCTCATTTATATATATACATTAGACAAGGGGCATGATGGCATGTGTCTGTAGTCCCAGCTACTCAGGAGGCTGAAGTGGGATGATTGCTTTACCTTATCAGTTCAAGGCTGCAGTGAGCTGTGTTTACACCAATGCCCTCCAGCCTGTGCAACAGAGGGTAACCTTGTTGCTTAAAAAAATAAAAATAGAAACAAAAAGAAACGTGTTCTATGGAAAGGAATTGGAAATAAGGTAAGGCTTTTGCATGTCCTGTAGCCATATTTGAACCATCCTACACTATAACTGAAGAGCCACCTATTTTCAGGTACTCAACCATCTGTTGACACACTGCTTTTTAATCACAGATGACTAGTTTTATGAATGTCTCTTTCTAAAGGGGAGTAGCCTACACACTTAATGAAGTTCTGTTGATTCAGATATATCAAGTCTGTCTGTCATAGCCTACATAGTCCATATAACACATCATATTGTTTCAGTTCCAAGAGTACAACTTTAAAACTATTGATAAACACACTCCCACACAGGATGATAGAACTGATCCTCTGTAGACCTTTTCCCTTTAGAGGAAATTGCTACTTTTTAACTCCACACTGGGCATGTTTGTATTTTAAAGTCAGTTCAAGGACTTCTGTGGCTCATTTTACGAAATTAATGTGGTTAAGAGAACAAATGCAAAACTACAAGGGCCTCATAGGCTGGACCATATAGTCCCCTGCCTTTGCAATTAGAAATAGGATATGACATACTCTTATACTAGTACAGATTTATGACACAGTCACCCTAAAATTGTGTCTATTAAGGAAGAACATGGTTGTCCTACTCAATGCCAACCTCAGATGTTAGGCATATTCCTCAACACACCTAACTTCCTTAATAGTCCATTTTTACCTTTGTCATCCAGGAACCTGCCTCTAACTTCCAAACATCCATATTTTCATTTGATATATTTTGAACAGAGTTTGACAGCTTTACTCTTCACTGTATGAAATATTTACTTTTATTAGTTAAAAACTTAACTTTCAAGTTTTCATTCTGACGCTACCTGAGATATGGATAATATCTATATCCTAACTGTAATCTCAATGGCTTGGAGACAATCACTCATTGGTATTGTTATGGATTCTCCCCCCTGCTTCCCCCTTCCCCCATTCCTCTCTTTCTTCATTATTTTGAGAATTATTTTTCCAGTGTGGCCTCACTGGAAGTTGTCTTCTCCAGAATTTTTTCTCATTTTACTATACTGCATGCATCAAACACCTTAAAATTTTTATTCAAGGGGTAGAAGAAGACTAAGGCAATATTTTAAGTGCTGTTTAATTCTGGAATTGGTATTATCTGACAGTTCTAGAAATAAAGAAGTATAGTTTTTATGACATGTTCATTTTCAAGAGACTATCCAATTAGCCTTTGTTTTCTAGTTTCAAAATACATACCAATTTCTGACAAAGCTTTTTCCTCAATTTTAAGATGGTTCTTAATTTTTGATTTAAAATCTCTATAATCATTTTAACATTTAATATAATATATATTTATTGCCTTATCTTTATGACTCTCATGTAAATGTGTTCCCTCAAAACAATCTAATCTTAGGCACTGAGTCCAGTGACCAAGGTTCCCTTTGAGCAGTCTACCCTCCCATGACAGTGTCTACATATTATTTTTCTTTTTATTTCTAACAGGCAATCACAAGATTCTAGAGAATATTTTTCTTTCTTCTCTCTCTTAGATTCTGATCATACTTGTGGGCTTGCTATCTGTGACTAGGCTCATTTATTTATTTATTTTTTAAAATCCTCTTAGTTTCAACAGACTGGACTTAGCTGATCCCTCCCCCAAACAAACACAGACACAAATACAATATAAATGATAAGCTTCACTATAAATTACTATACACAGAGACCCAAATATTTGTCCTACTTAATATGCATTAAACAAAAAATGTATGAGAACTGTGAGAACTCAGAAACAGCCAACTGTCAGCTAGGTTACATATATAAATGTGACTGTGATTTTATATTGTGTTTATTAGAATTTTTTTCATTTTTCATTTTTTTGTTTTTTGTTTTTGGCTAGGAAAGTTGCTCCTAGTTCACAGGATACAATTATATCAATATTCCATGATGTTCTTTAGTGAGAATATGACTTCCTGATGCTTTGATACTTGAACAAGTATGAGAAATGTTTTTCTATAAGAAAACAGGGAAGTATGAAAATGTAGTCCCCAAAATTAAGCCCTACAGAAATTATAAGTATGTTAAAATTTCTTATGCCTAGCTTATTTTTGTTTTTTGTTTTTTGTTTTTTGTTTTTTTGTTTCACCATGTTGGCCAGGCTGATTCGAACTCCTGACTTCAAGTGATCTGTCTACCTCGACCTCCCAAAGTGGTGAGATTACAGGTGTGAGACACTGTGCCCAACCCCTTATGTCAGGATATAAGGTGAAATAATATTTTGCATTGTACCAAGTAAATTAGGCACTGACATATGTATATATTAAATTACAAGAATTGTCTTGAAAGCAAATGAGACATTAAAACCCATTTATACCAACTTACATTAAATATTAATTTATTTAAATAGAAAAGAGAGAAATAAGAAAGTGTACACAATATATAACTCTTCCTATCACTGAAAGAGTCACAAGGAAGCAATGGAAAGTGTGCAGTAAATGAGACCTACATAGATGACATTGTTATTTTCATTGCTGATTTTCTCCTCTTTTCCACCCCATTTTATTAAGATTTCAGAATGGATAACACAATTGAATAATTTTATTTTTTGTAAAGTGAACTAACATACTTTTCTGTCCACTTCTTCTGCTGGACCTATCCATGTACCAAGCTGTGCAGTTGTGGCACAGCTATGTGCAATTGTACCTGGCAGCAGGTGACAAACCCCTTCAGGCTCGTTCCAGGTGTGTTTTTAGATCTTATCTCATCTCCTCAGGGTCAAATTTCTGGTTCTGTTACTGACCTCTGACTTGGAATTGGATGGGAACATTCCCTTTTCCCACAGGCTTTGATTGGCCTTTCAGCTCCAGTTTCTAGTGTCCTGGGCTCTTTTGGAAACAGAATCTCTCAGGTTCTAGCCTTGGAGGGCACAGAGAGGCCACAATGGAGGAGGACCCTGGAGTAGACAATGTGGCTGTGCAGCGCTGGAGGTGGTCAACAATGGCTGACCACTCTGCCAGGCTCCTGCCTGGTAGGCTGCAAATCCCCATTTGAGATCTGTGGCAAGGGGATGGGATACCCAAGAGAGAAAGAAAGAATTCATAGACTTCTGTCAAGGGCCAGAACATTTATTTTACCGGCTGTTTTAACCTTAATTATAACATCAAAGCAAAATGTTTGTAATCACTAATCTCATTTTCAAGTTAACAAGGTCATGAACTCCCATAGACATTTAAAACTACGCTATTTCTGTGGCATGTTAAAATCTTATTGCTGAACCCCAAAAATGTCTATGAAATTTATTGGTTTAGTAAGAGTTTGAAAGTTTCAGTGGCCAATTTGAAGCTGATATAAGAATATCTAGGCCTGGAGGAAAAACTAGGCAAACTAGAAGTTTATTTCCCCAAGTAACCAGCTGTGGTTTGTGTTAAATGCATTGCCTCTTATCATCTCTGCAACTTCACGGTGGGGCCCTGGTTCTTCATTGTTCAAGAAAATACCTAGTGGTAGTCACTAGTATGAGTGGTTTCAGCCAGCAAGGCTGTCATGTTTGATCAAGTAGTCTGGAAAGGATGGGAAAGACACTAGAGAACTATCGCCCCTGGGAGACTGTTAAATGGCCAGACTGAATTACTGACTGAAGGAAAAGTTAACAGCTGGGATATGACTACCTGCTTCAGCTTTCTGAGGAAAGATTTTTACCTCAATTCAAACTTCCTACAATTCTGAAGGCTGATGAGTGTTCTTTAGGATCTGCCATTACTCACTGCTAGTCAAAGAATAAATGTTCCTTAGCTTGCTGTACCTGATGCCAGGATTGTTTATTGTACAACTTGTAATTTTATGGGCTACAGCCACACTGAAAAAAAGGGGGAACTATTCGTATGCTCTATCAAGGTCTACATGGCTAGCACTAGCACAGAATTTAAGATGAGAGACTTCAGACATGCATGGCAGCTTCCCAGTGGTGATGTGGCCCATGTTCTCATCAGCCCCTTGTCAACCTGAGGACCAAAATCCATCCCTTGTGGTAACTGTGGAGGGACCTCAGAAGCTGCATCTGAGAGTCTGAGTTCTCTGTGATACTACTGTTGTGGTTCCTGTTATGTATCCTTCTAAGTAAAATCAGAGTAAGGTAAGCCAACAATGTCTTGTGAGTTTGACTAATAATCTGAAATTAAACTTACTATTGTGGTCTTGCAACTGGTCTTTCATAATGCTTTGCTTATGAAAAGGATAATTTCTAGGTCAAGGCTATCATTAAGCACACACTTTGTTTGCTCCCAAGGAAGACCAATACTTGGCTTTTACTGTTTTTGAGTCCTTGAACTGTTTCCTTTTATTCTAATATATACTACCTAGGCCAAAAGCAATAATCCTAGGCAAACTGTACCAACCTATTTCACACTATGCAACCTGTTGAACTGGGATCACCCATGAGTTTTCACATAGAAAAATGATCATTTTATTTTTAAAAAGTGGCCGATGTAATAGCAGTTTTGACTCAATGATAGGAGTCTGTAACAGTTTCTCATGGAGTGATTCACATGTTACAAACCTATTTTCAAACATCATGGTACGTTTACCCAAAAATTCCTTTAAAAAGAAGATGGGCATAGACACTACAAGACAAAAATTACTACATAAGCATATTACCTTTTAAATAAACTAAAAGAAACATGTTAACTGAAACTAAGGCAGATTTGGAGCATCCAAAAAGCCACAAGGGTGGCTTGTATACAGCTGCAATTTTAAGACCAGTTTCATAAAATCCTGAGAAATAATCAAACTTCTATTGTACAATGACTTAATTTTTAATTTCATGTCTTTTAAAATCATTTTTTAAAAGTATTTTCAACTTTTATTTTAGATTTGTGGGGACAAGTACAGACAGATTTGTTACATGGGTGTACTATGTGATGCTGAATTTTGAGGTATGATTGATCCTGTCACCCAAGTAATAAGCATAGTACCCAATAGTTAGTTTTTCAATCCTTGCCCCACTCCCTCAATTTCATGTCTTGAAAGAAAAAGAAAACATGCACCCTGCAATTTATGTAATATTTCTTGCTCATAAAAATATATCCAAATGTAACTTCTACAAAACACCATTTTAATTTAATTACCAGCTAGTAGGTCTGCCGATGCTGATGAAGTAGAAGCAGCCTGAGGTGCAGGTTGGGGTTCAGAAGCACTACTTCCAAATGCATCTATCCATTATCCATTGTGCAGCGGCAAAGTAAGAAAGTGTAAATAGTAAGTACAGTAAGTAATTGAAGTATTACGCAGAGAAATGCAGAGACATGACAGTGTACAGTGAGCTGATCTTTTGTGGGTGTGTGAAATGATCACATGAATTATGCTCTGACTGGTGTATTCTCTCAAAGAGAGTTCTAAAATATTAACAAGTAACACCTCCTTGTAAGATTAAGATAATTCTTTTAAGAATAAAATTTTTTTACTAAACCCTGTCATCTGTCAAAACAGAGGCAAAGTTTTAAACATTTTACCTAAAGGTAATGAAACAGATTTTTTTCCATTTAGAATTCTATTGAACATTAAAAAAAATTAATAAACTTAACTCAAGGAACAGAAATATTATCTGTACATATATATCAAGATTTAGTGTTTATTTGACACAAGTGTTGAGCCCCCAAATGTCAGAGACTGTGACATCTTTGTATTCCTCGTGTACCCATCATGGAATGTCCACAATGCTTCAGTGTACATGAGGTACTCAATGTGGGCTGAACTTTCTAAGGATGATATTTTAGCTCAAGACTTAATTCAGTACAACTTCCTGGCCTCAGATAACACATAAAGGAGAGGAAAAAATATTTAAATCAGCAACACATTTTCCAATCCTTCTAATTCTTTGTAATGATAGTAAAACATTAAACTCAATATAAATAAACCTACAGAATAATGTACAACATCTAGACCTTATGCTTTCAGTTTTAACTGGCTTGCTTTCATTTCTAAATTATCTATTAATAGATCATGTTTATTTTGCTTTTAAGAACTTAGAGATGTTGATTTAGCCAACAGATCGAGATCACCAAGGAAGAACAGTAGAAGGAAATTCCAGTCAGGTAATTCTACATTAGATGAACAAAAAGTTGAAAACATAAAGACTTCAAGTGAAAAATTATGTATTCTGTTAGGTCATGCACTGAAAATTATGATGAAATAATGAGGATGAAGATGATGGTGAAGAAACGAAAATGATCTTAAAAACTTAAGTTCACATTTAAGAGACAGAAGTAATTTTATATAGTCTAAAGAAAAATTGATGAAATATAAGAAAATAGATCTAAAAATTATTCTGAAGAAAAAACATTCCTTAAGTGTTGATGGAGGAGAAATACGCACCCCCAAAAAGGTCTATGACACCTGAAGAATCCACCTTTGCTGGCGAGGCAGTGGTTGCAGGAGATGGTGCTGCAAATGCATCCACTGCAGTGAAGCACAGACAGGAAAAAGTGCATGTCACCCAAGAGAAAAGAAAACCATGAGCCTTGACAAATGGCATCTTGGGATTTTATGGCTCACTCCAGGCAGAAAGACTGTAGACAATCTTATCAGTTAAAGAAAAGCAAACAGATTTAAAAATACACACTCTCTGGTACAAAATAAAATTTGACTCCTTGAGGTCAGACATTTTAGTGTGAAAAAATTTTCTCTATTCACTAGCCTTAGATTTGAAATATTAACCCTCACCAGTCGATGATGGTTCTAAGGGGGAGTTTCCTTTTTAAGTAAGTTTTAAATTTAAAAGAACTCAATAAAAATCCACATGTCATATCCTTCTGTCCATGCATTACTTCCACCAGACATCTTTGAAGGCCTGACCTTGGCAAAGCACTCACCGGATAAGAGGTCAGCAGTGAGAGAACTCTCAGGCACAGGAGAGGCCCCTTGTGGTGGAGAGGAGAAAGCATCTTCCAAAAGTGAAACAAACCAAAACCAAGCAGAGGTAAGTAGTAGAAAGCTGAAATCAAAGTCAAAAATCTAACAAATGCATTATCATAGGTGAGTATAAAGAGCTTAATCAGGAAAACATATAAGAAATGAAAGTGAAAAAAAGGGTTGCTTTGGTTTTACCTGTACCAAACAGGTCTATGCTAGGAGCAGCATCTGGCTTAGGCGCTGCAGCAACTTCAGGAGTGGACTCAAATAAATCTAAGACCAAGAACACACATGCCTTTACTCAACTTGAACAACAAGCCCGAAACAGCATCACTTCTCAGTCCTGAATTAGCACTTTTCAGAATTCTGAATTAAGCAGCAAATGGTTTCTAGAGAACCATTTAATTATACAGTCTTCATGCAGTACATCTCAAGGACCAGAATTCAATCCACTAGACAGAAAGAGGTCGACAACAATAACAAAAAATTACCACCAAAGATATCTAGAGCAGGAGGAGCAGTGGTGGCGGTGGCAGCAGAGGCGGTGGTAGTGGTGGTGGCAGCGGCGGTGGTAGCGGTAGTGGCAGCAGCGGCAGCTGCAACGGCAGGAGCAGGAGAAGGAGCAGTTGCGGGAACCGGAGGGGCTGTGCTAGCTGTAGGGGTAACTACAGGAACACTGGTCTCAGGTGGCTTCATTGCAAAGAGGTCCAGCTCAGGTGCAGCCTCTGCACTACCTTCAGACGGGGCAAAGGGGTCTTTTGGAAAGGAAAGTGGAGACACACACAGCATCAGTAAGGAAAGAGGCAAGAGACAGCATCATAACTATGGCAAGAGACACCCTACATAGATATTTACACACTAGCTTGGTGTGAGGCTCCTTGGATTTAACTACGATGCTACTGGCAGGGGTTAGTGACTAGAATGTTTTTCTAAAGAAAAAGGAAAACTTAGTAGGTACCACAAGTTAGGAAACTAAAGCACTTTGCAAAGTGCTGTAAGATTAACCTACAGTCTAGGATCAGAGATTGCTATCCTTCAAATCTTCACTTAATTTGGTCAATCTGGTAGCTTTGAAAATTCATTAAAACATGCCAATATATTTGAACTCAATGTTACAAGAGTACAATATAGCATTAGAAAAAAACATTAAGACAGCATACTTGCACTGACAAAAATTGTCAATCTTAAGAAATTGTCAATTTTGATAAGTATGTACTTCATTGTCTTAATGTTTTAAATGCTGGCATTATTTATTCTGTTATGATGAATGATACTTTACACTCAGAAGAAAACAAAATTAGAAAAACATATGGCCACATCTAACTATGGGGGTTTTACATTAGGACAGAAAAATAACAGACTGGCTAATGACTTTAAACCCACCATTTCCTGAACATGCATCAAGTGCTGCCGCTACAGGGGTTGGGGTTGCTGGTGCGGCGGCCCCTTCGGATGCTGTAGGGGCCTCCCCAGGAGAAGCTGCAAAGGCATCTTGGGTGCAGTTTTTAAAACAATAGAAATTAAAGGAATAAAAAGAGAAGAAAATATAGTAAAAGAACCAAGTTAAATTGTGAATAAGGCTCCCTTATACAACACGAATTTTTTAAAATGCATTTTTATGGCCCATGCACTGTTGGTGGTCACAAAACAACTATTCTTTGCGCACCTTCATGTTAGTTAACATGCAAGTGATAGAGTGTTGATACTGCTGAGGCCTAATAGGATCCAAAAGGTAATGAGATTCTCATTGTATAAGGGCTTGAGAAGCATGTTTTATGTATCATTAGAAATTAATGGATGTAAAAATTAAAACAAAAAATAATTTTATTATGTAATTTAAGACATTAAACTTTCTCGTCCAGGTAATACTGATTCACTGTGTTATTAAAATGTCCCTGTCTCATAGTTTCTAGCAAACATAATATCTTCTTTAATGCAAAAACAATTAAATATATAATGGCAGTGTAAAAAATTCTAGTTTTAAGATTTTTTTTAATAATCTAGTACAGGCAAAATTACAGTGTTAACATTAAAGGTTTACTAAGCATTCCTAAGTGTTAAGTCTTCACTATCCTTGAAAAGCATTTCTAAACGTAACCAATAACTTAAAGACATAGATAGATAAAATTAGGGTGTGACACCATAATACAATTATATTTTTCTAGTTATTTGGAAAATCATCTATTTTCAACAGATTAAAACTATAGTTTCATATTTTAAGAACATAAGTGTATTATTATTTATAGTAGAATATTTTTAATATACAAGCAGCCACAGTTTATAAATGCCCAATTTACAAACGGCTGATGTGTACAAATGCTTCCCAATGTGTTTCTATCAACAAACAATGTTAGTTAAGGTAAAAAGTCCTGGAGCTTGCATAGAGATGCTATAGTTTCAAAAGTATAGAAGGATTCAAGTAATCATAAGCATGACAGGCTTAGGAGAAGAAACTCCTGGGGAGTGGGGACCAGCACTCACCTAGAACCTGTCACTTACCTGCTAGACTTCCCATCTCCAAATACTGTCTACAGCACTATCTACTCATATTTCCCAGAACACTGTTCCTTCCGTCATGAAAATAACTTGTCCTATATACTTGGGAAGTGCTACACAGTATATCCTCTTCCTTGGAGATTTACTTAGTCTATTAGGCTCTCGGACATACTATAGTAAAGATACTTGTTTCTCAGTTTGACCTGACATGTCCCAAACTGAGTATGAAACACTCTTTAGTAATGCTGAGTTCTAGTTTTATGTGGAATAACAAACATTAAACTAGATACTTATTTGGGTTAAAAGGCCCTTTACCAAATCACAAATATCTCTAGAAGGGACAACAGGACATCAGTTATTCATATCTTATTGATTAACCTGATCTGACTGCTCCTCTCGTTATACTGAGAAAATATATGTTCCATTCATTTATTATTAGAGACAATGTCTTGCTCTGTTGCCCAGGCTGGAGTGCAGTGGCACTATCATAGCTCACTATAGCTTTTAACTACTGGGCTCAAGTGATCCTCTGGCCTCAGCCTTGTCAAGTGCTGGGATTATAGGCCTAAGCCACTATGCCCAGCCAGGAGTATATATATATATATATATATATATATTGAGTACAGGTAGGCTGAGAGGCCAAATAAATAAAACTAAAGAATGAAGAATACATTAAAGGATAGGGTAGGCCTACTTTCTAAATGACATGTTAAGGATACTAGAGGACTTAGAGCAACACACTCCCTAAGAGCGGGCAGAAGAATATAAGACAAGTATGAAAAGAGGTTGGGAGGGCTGTAAATATTTTGCCATGAGTCAGGTCAGATTTTTGTTCCTATAAAATTTGGAACTGAGGCCAATAATATTGCAAAGAGTAGAAACAGTAATAGCAGTCATATATATTGTCATTATTAAATTTAATATCTGTAACTATCTTGTGATGTAGATTCCACTATCTGTTCTGTGGATAAGAGAACCAAAGCTTACAGCATATGTGTTCTCACCACAAACAATAAGTGAGGTAATGGATATATGTTGATTAGCTCAACTTAGCCATTCCACAATGTATACATACTTCGAAACCTCATGTTGTATATCACACACAGACACACAGACACACACACACACGTTTAATTTTTCAATTAAAAATTATTTTTTTTAAAAAGTCTGATAACTTGACCAATGTTACAGAGCCAGAAAATGGCAGAGTTAGGATTTGGCTCAAAGCTGTCTGACTGAGCTTTGTGTGTTTAGCCACTGTACCGCATTTTTTATGAAATGTGCCTCATTCTATGATATTACTCCTTCCTTTATAATTGAATAAACATCAGTTACATTAGTGCCAGGGATCAAGTAGATATTTGTGGGCTGACCCTTTTAGGTTATCACTTACGTGTAAGTAGAGAAAAAGCCCATATTGTTATAGTTATATTCTTAGAAGAGGGTTTTTAAAAATCCCCTTGTCAGCAAGATATCTCCTTTAAATGCTTCTCTTGTTACTTAAAACTAAACATTATCAAATTAACTCATCTACACCTGTCAGAACTTTCTTTAAAGATAGGAGCTGCAGGTGTTCCCACCCACAGCTGTTTGAATCTTCCCAGCCCCACAGCAGACATGAATAAGTGTCCAGATGGTACCACGCCCAGTCGTTGTCTGACTGCAGCCACAAAAGAAACCTTGAGTGAGAACTGATCAGCTGAGCTCAGTAAACCACCAGAACTGTGAGATAATAAAATCTGAATTTGTTAAAAAAACAAATTTTTAATATCTATTTTTTTCATTATTAATGGCAGCATTATCTTTCCAGTATTGCAAACTAAAGCTATTTCCAGTTCAGTTCTCTTTTTCATGTTACCCATTTGCAGTTAATTTCCACATTCTGTCAGTTTTCAACCAGCACTGGTCCTGGAAATGCATGCTCCTGCTGTTCTTCACTTATGGACTGAGTCTAGGCCTTAATCCATAAACTGATCTGACTGTGCACACTAGTCTTTTTTTCCCATCTAGCACTCTAAGAAAGATTTTTCCTCTCTAACTTTTTATCATGTGACTACCTCTCACAAATCTAAGAGCTGTTGTTTCCCCCAGCCTGACCTATTCTCCCCATCTACTTTGGCCACATAAGCCATCTTAAATCACACACTCAGAACAAAGGGTCCAACTGTTCTCAACAGCCCAAGGGTCACATTCTGGTTCCTTTTCTTCCCCAAAGGTCCCAGGTTATAAGGCTCTTACATGAAATATAGTAGAAAGTGCTTAAGTATTGGTTTTAAGGAAGGTTGGTTAACTTAGTTTTTTGACCAACGTGTACCCATGGGATCAGGCTTGTGAGGTGGGTTCTCTGGTTTTCCACCCACTTGGTTTAATCTTTGCAGACTACCAACCTCATGAAGATTTGCTCATGAATTGACACAGCTGACTGAAAGAGTACCCTTGTTGGTGTGCAGAGGAATTGACATCAATTTAGCACTCTAATGTTTAGAAAAACCCTGTGTTGTTCGAATCAATGTGTTATTGTTAGTAAAATTAGCATTGATATAAAAATAGGATATTTTAAAGAATTTTGTCTTTTATTTTTATCAATATTTATAAATTTTGCTAAATTTTTAAAGCATAATACTGCCTTACAATCCTGTTCAGCAGGATCATAAAAAGCAGATCTCATTTCTTAAAAGTTCACTTTAAAAAATGAAGCATTTTATAAATGTAATGTGTCTGACAAAAATTTTTTAGTGACTTACATGATGAACTACTTACATTGAAATGACTAAAACATTATTTGTGTATCAATCTGAATATTTGTTAAAAATAATTTATTATTTGTAAAATTTTTAATTTAAATATAGTACTAAAATTCATTAAACAGTTTTAATATTTCATAGGCATGAAATTAGCCATTTTTCTGAAATTCAAATCCATTAACCTTTATTTCTAAAGAAATCTACTTAGTTGCTGTACATATTGCATAGGACCTCAGAAAGGCATGTTTTAAAGTTGTAAAGTTAGGCTGTGTTAAAACATAACTGGTTTTCTGATTATTCTAGAGTTCTACCTTGCCCATTGTAGAGAGAGAAAATATTTAGAAAACGGCCACACAAAATGGCCAAAGAGATTTTATCTTAGGTTTTATTAAAAACTAAATCTCTGAATAACTTCTTATAAACCAATGAAGGCAATGAAAGAAATTAGAGAAAATCCCAAGACAAATAATGATACATATAGACTCCTTAACATAAAGAATGGAGATTTTACAGCTATCAGAGGCCGGGAGACAGTTTTAGAACTATACAGATCAATAAAATAATTATGATGAGATTTTTAAATGTAATTGTCATTGTACACTCATTTCTCAGCCAGATTTTTTCAGACGGAGTCTCACTCTGTTGCCCAGGCTGAATCACAGTGGCGCGATTTTGGCTCACTGCAATCTCTGCCTCCAGGTTCAAGTAATTCTCCTGTCTCAGCCTCCCAAGTAGCTGGGACTACAGGTGCCCACCACCATACCCAGCTAATTTTTTGTATTTTTAGTAGAGGCAGGGTTTCACCATGTTAGCCAGGATGGTCTCAAACTCTTGACCTTGTGATCTGCCTGACTTGGCCTCCCAAAGTGCTGGGACTACAGGTGTGAGCCTCCGCACCCGACCCAGGACAGACTCATTCTTTGGCATTAAGTTACATGATTCTCTGTAGTACTCACCCTTTAAGCTTATATTTAAAGATAAAAAGAATGCCATCATGAAAATTTTCTAAACATACATATTTTTCTACTTGATGAATATAGTCAAAGCAGAAATAAATAACAAACACAAACAGCATAATACCACAAAGAATATTTCAAAGTAATATCTTAGGCTTTTTTATTCTAGAGGGCTATGCAGGAAGTAAGATAGAGTTGATTGATTTCTTTGAAGTAATCAGCTTCTTGTAAGTGGACTGAAAACAAAAAATCTAAACAGCTAAGGTATAGAAATGTTTCAGCACAAAATTATTGTGCATCCTGTTCATATTTTCCTTAGAGTTCCACTGTTAAAACAAGCCTATGAGAAACTACCCATAGCCACACCAATAACAGAGGGAGGGCAAAGGATACATTTTAAGTTAAATACATTTACTAAGTGTATTACATATTATTATTACAGAACTTTCAAGCTAGAAGGGACCTTAGAGATCCTCTAGACCAAGCTTCCGATTGTATAGATGGGAGAACTGAGGGCAAAGGAGGTCAAGAGGCTTAACTTACCTTAAGTCAGGCCTAAACAACTTTGACCTACCAGATTTAGATTTGTGGAAGGAAGAGGAAAGAGGCTGATTTTATAAATGTAAGTTAAAACTTAAATTTTGGGTTTCAAAGGATATACGGGCATAAATGAAAACCTAACCCTCTATAGTGGGTGACTCTTTTAAATTTAACTTTATTTTTGAGACAGGGCCTTGCTCTGTCACCCAGGCTAAAGTACAGTGGCATGATCATGGCTCATTGCAACCTCCACTTCCTGGGCTCAAGCAATCCTCCTGCCTCAGCCTCCCAAGTAGCTGGGACTACAGGTGCACGCCACCACAACTGGTTAATTTTTAATTATTTTGCAGAGACAGGGTCTCACTATATTGCCTAGGCTGGTCTGAAACTCCTGAGCGCAAGCAATTCTTCCATCTTGGCCTCCTCCCAACGTGCTAGGATTACAGACATGAGCCACTGTGCCAAACTATGGGTGACTCTTCATTCAAGGGTCTGCAATTCCTTCTCTCCTACTCTTTCATAAACAGGTTTCTCCTGTAATAAGAATGACAGTGCAGCAAGGCAGCAGAAAACTTCTTTTGCAAAGCAGTAGAAACAACGCTGTGTCTAGTTGAATGCTCCTTGTCTTGGATGATGTTGGCCAACCTTAGAGACATGGCATGTAACAGAGTCATAAGTGACAGTGTGTTAAATGCATCTTCCCAGGGTTACATATTGATTACACCAAAGCCTGCCAAATCTCTCCTGCTCTCACCATTGTCCTCCTCCAATTTCTTTACCATATTCTCAAAATGCTCTGGGAAATATGTTATATGGTAATGAAGATACACAAAACTATAATGAAAACTATAATGACTATAACATCACTTGATGTATATATTTGATATGAGAACTTCTCTAGGTGTGGACATTAGCACCACGAAGATGGGGATACATACGTGAATAAATCGGCCTCACACGGCTCATCAGGTCCAGGCATATTATACTGGCAGAGTCCAAGATATTTTAGTGGGTCAGGATTTACATTTCCATGGAAAGCATATTTTTAGACAATCATTTCAAAGACTGACTTAAATCTGTTTTCAATCAGCCTTTCAAATGCTGCTTCAGATGTTTTCTCGGAGTTCCAAAACTAAAGATGATCCAAGGTTTTATTTGGACAGAGCAAGCATAAAGCTGTAAAAACAGGCACATCCCTAAACTCTCTTCAGAGACTTCCAAATCTGAATTACTTTTAGATGATTTTTTTTTGCCCTAAATATTAAGAAATAACTTAGGCAAGTATTGCTCCTCCCACATTCCCCAAATATTCTCTGGGCTAGTTTTAAGCTGGCTAAAAATTAAATAAACCTAAAGGTGACAGACAGCTCTGGTACCACTTTTACATAGACACTGAAGAGCAGGAACATAAAGGCAGGAGTTCTGGTAGCAATTTGAATTCTAATGTTAATAAACCTGAAAATCAAACGGGCCTGATGCACTGCAACCTCTGCTATAAAAGTACTAAAATTAAGTGAAGAGAAAGTTGATGAATTTAATGAAGATAAATATACATGAATAAACATAGAAAAAGTACTTAAACACTCTGGGGCATGCTGTTATATGATGTTAACAATTTTAAACACCTTAACTCTCAAGTAATTTTTGCAATCCTGAAAGGAAAATGAAAATAGTGGCGAGACTAACTAACCTCCAAAGAGATCCACTTCAGCAGTGACAGCAGTAACAGTTGTAGTAGTGGAAGCAGAAGCTGAGGCAGTTGCAATTTCAGCAGTTGTAGTAGGAGGGGTAGGTTCTGGTGCAAATGGGTCTGAAATCTGTGCTTCAGAGGGAACAGAGGAGAGTGCAGCCAAAGAATCTGTATTTCACCAGAGACAGAGAGCAAATGGAAGAGAAGGAAAAGACGAAAGATATACCAGATTCCAAACGGTCAAAATGAGGACAGTTGTTACATACAGAAGTCTCTCAAAATGAAAGTTTAAAAACAAAGCTTTACTCACCCTCTCCCAAAAGGTCTACCGATGTCCATTACATTGGCAGCATATGAATAAATAAGAGCTAAAGTTGAAACATGCAACCATACCAATGTCCAAGCCACATAAGGCAGTAACTAAAAAAACCTTGGCTTTATGTATCTTCTACACCATTTGTAATTAAAAAGTAAACATACTACCTATTATTGTGGAACTTTCAAGCTAGAAGGGGCCTTATAGATCCTTTAGACCAAGTTTCACCTATAGACACATATACTAGATTTTATTAACAAGCAAATGGGTCACAAAACTATTTGTGCTATAGCTAACCCTATACATGAAGATATCAGAGTCATATGATCACATAATATTGATTAGCTTTCAAATATGTGTTGGTAAATAATTTAAATTCTAATAATTTCTGGTAGTAATCCCATATATCTCAAAAAACTAGAAATTTCACTTTAAGCATGTACAAAAAGAAACAGTTTTCCCATGTCTAAAATATACAGACATACAACACACACTTATTAGTGCTCTGCAACATGAATTTTTTATGAAAAAAATAAAACACTCTATTATGGAACCAAAGATGAGGATTTAAAAAATCCTCTGTATTCTTTCAGCTAGTGGGGTTCATCACCAGCCTGTAGAAATGCCAAATCTTACATGCACAATTTAAATTAAATTTACTAAAATGAATTTGCTAAAATTTGTTGCTTTACAGGAAAAAAATGCTATCATTACACTATGTCCCCTGAAGTAAAAATTGTGTGTTAGAACCTATACCCCCCAAGAGAAATTTAGAGACATCAGAAGTGGCCATGGTCCTTGGAAATGAGACCATCCAAATAGTCTAATATAATTTTAGAGTTTATATTTTATTGTCTAGTTATACAGAATCCAAATATACTTCACTAATAGAAATGGCTTAATCTTATCAAATAAGATTGAGAAAACAATTTTATTTTTTGCTTAGTCAAATGAACGAACACATATCTGTTACAATTTAGCATCATCTTCAACCATGACTGAGTATCTACTGGGCAAATGCAAATAGAAGGTAACCATTATTTCTCAATTACATATTACAAAAGTTTACTTCAATTTCTTGAAGTCTTGTAATTTTTACTATTTTGCTTAGAAATTTCTTTATTAGATTTTTTCCCCTGCTCCAACAAAGCTGACTTTTCTATTGCTATGAAATGCTGCAGTTGTAGATATTTTGTTGAGGCAAAAATGCTGTCTAATCATCAAAAGATGACCATCAGGCCCTATATGGTGCCTTTGTACTAATTATAAAAACGTACTCCCTGGGGTAAGGGGAGGGAGAGCGTTAGGACAAATACTTAATGCCTGTGGGGCTTAAAACCTAGATGATGAGCCAGGCATGGTGCCTTCCAGCACTTTCAGAGGCCAAGGCGGGCTGATCACGAGGTGAGGAGTTCAAAACCAGCCCGGCCAACATGGTGGAACCCCGTCTCTACTAAAAATACAAAAATTAGCTGGCATGGTAGGACACGTCTGTAATCCCAGCTACTCAGGAGGCTGAGGCAGGAGAATCACTTGAACCCAGGAGGCAGAGGCTGCAGTGAGCCGAGATTGTGCCACTGCATTCTAGCCTGGGCAACAGAGCAAGACTGTCTCTCAACAACAACAACAACAACAACAACAAAAAAAAAACAAAAAAAAAAAACAAAAAAAAAACCTAGATGACAGGTTAATAGGTGCAGCAAACCACCATGGCACATGTTTAACTACGTAACAAACCAGAACATTCTACACATGTATCCATCTGGAACTTAAAGGTAAAAAAAAAAAAAGAAATAAGAAAGTTTACATGATTTTCACATCTTTATCATTTTAAACAGGTTAAAGATAGTACCTTTCTTGTGTAAGTGTAGTGATGACCAGCATAGTACTTGTCACAGAGGGAGCATTCAACAATATTAGCTTTCACTGTAACTTTAGAACTTAGTTTTTATTTTAAAATGAATCTTATGTGATAAAATTTTTTTAACCTTATAGTCACTTAAAACTGAAAAAAGCATAAAAATATGCTTTTAAAAATCAAACTACTATGGAAATTTCTTTATCCCAAATTTTGGCCCATTAGTTTACCTGTTGGGACAACTGACGTTTAGCCATGTGAACAGGCGCCATTTGTCGGAAATATAATTTCGATCCGACTGCCTTTTTGGTGTTTTTTTTTTTTTTTTTAGAGAAAGGCTCTCACTCTGTTGCTCAGGCTGGACTCTGACTACTAGGCTTGAGGGAGACTCCCATCTCCACCTCCTCAGAAGCTGGGACTACATGCATGAGCCACTGTACCCAGGGTTTTTTTTTTAAATCTGACTGTCTTTGGTAAACCAGTGGGTTTGTTTTACTGTTTCATGGCTAAAATTCGAAAATAAAAGCTATAATATCTTAAAAAAAAATACTCCCTGTAGTGAGACAGATTAGAAAAAGAAAAGCATCTCTTCCTCAAGGATAATAAGAAAGGCTTATAGCTTGGCTACAGAGTTTAAAGCCCCCTTGCCCTGCCTTTGAGCAAAGCACAATCTCCATGTCCGTACAGTACAGCCCTGGCTAAAACCATACTGCTCTGCTTTTTTTAAATGTTCAATTATATTTTAATATTTCATTCATTAATAGTTATGGATTTCTAACTAGTAAAGACTAAAATATATTCTAATAAAATTGGTTATTACAATCAATTTCTTACAGTATTATATGCATTAGCAAAAAGTATTTAGAGATGAATATGAATAAAAATGTTATATTGCAATTCAACAAAATTTCACCTAGTTTTTTTCCTTTTATTTATTTAGCATTCTTCTTTGGTGGCAAAAATTTAAAAAATATATAAAATTTATCTTCAGTTTCATGCCAGGGAATATGAAAAAGGGAATAGTTTACAGTTTCACTGTTTATTCATTAAATTTCTAACAAAGACACTATGGTAAGAAAAATAAATTATTAGAAAATTAAAATAATCAATGATGAAGCTCAGAATAAAAACGTGAGTAAAAAAAAGAATGCCCTTATAAAATCTCTTCGGCAATATTTTCCTTTACCAACTGACATTTAATAAAGTTAAACAAAGCTGAAAGAAAATTTTTATTTTAAAATTGAAAGCTGTAGCCTTAGGAGTTGAACATTTTAATATGGGATAAGATTTACGTATTTAAAATGGAAATGTGCCAACATCTTAAATGCTCATATTTATAGTTAGCAACGTTATTTCAGAACTTTCAAATCTTTTTCTTATTTTTGTTACCAAAATAACTTGAAAATGAGATCAAGAGATTACAGATAGGACTTTTGATGTTATATGACACACTGTTTAACAAGACCACCGAAGGATATTTAATTATTTAGAGAAACAGATCTTCATTTGACTTAGTTATTATTGTGCATTAAAGGCTCAGATTCTGCAATATGTTGTTACAGATCTTGTCTGCTAGTGATGCAAATAATTTCTGTCTGGGAGAAAAGATAACCTCAAGGCTATGATTTTTATTACCCTATAGGACATTAACAGCTTTCTATCAAACCTAGCCATCTTATTCTAACATTCCTTTTAAAATACCTATAAATCCTCTTTTCCTCAAAATGTTCTTTCAGACAGCTTTAGCATCTTACTGGTTTCCTCACTGGTGAGTAACTAAATCTTTTATTCGTGTTGCTTCTATAGTTGTATAAGACATGTCTTAAACTTTTTGAAAATTTTATTCTGATAGTTTCACGCAGGAGAGCATAGTACTTAAAATCAACTCTTTGCAGCTTTGAGTATTATGAAGCAATTACTTTATTTTTTATACTAATATTAAATGTTTTAAATCAAATATTTATAAAAGGCTGATTTTTTTTTCCCCTGAGATCCATAATCAAATGGAAGTCAAGTGCTTAGATGTCATTCCTCTCGGTAATCAGTTTAAGTTCGGATTTTTTTTTCTGGCACAAATAAGAATCTGTAAAAGACTTTAAATGTATGAAGTCAAATACGATGTGAATAAAACCAATTTAGGCCTAAAGGAATCCAGGAAGGAGGCTACATCTGACCAAACCAAATTGGAAATGCTACCTTTGAGTAACCATAAACTAAAGGGAATACTCAATCCTCTAAGGCCTAAATCTCTAGAGAACAATTACTAAAAATAATCAGAATTTTAGAGTAGCAATAAAAAAGAACAAAAAAACCCCACAAAACTTCTTTGTTCTAATTGTTAAAATAAAAACTATATGACTATTTGGACATTCTCACTGTATTACAGGCAGTTTCTCTGTCTTTCTCTCATTACATATTTCAATATTTCAATCAATAAATGCCATTTTTAGCATTTTTCCTCCAAGTTTCTAACACCATTTTGAATAATCAAAAGGTAAATATTAACAATTATAGCCTAAGTAAAAACAATGAAATAAAATGAACCAAGTAATGGCAAGGCTGTGTGGTTTCACTCACCTCCCCATGCAGTGGCTCCTCCAGTGGGTGGTGGTGGTGCTGGTGCTGCCGCTGCTGCCCCTCCAGAGGAAAAGTCTGGCTGGAGGTCCAGGAGATCACTAGATGGTTTAGAAGCGCTGAAAGGAAAATAAAACATTAAAATCAGATTTTGAAATTTTATAACATAAAAGTGTTTTTAAATAAAAACAAGCAGAAATCACCAAAAATTTTAGGTATTTTAAATCCAATAAAAGAATAATACTTTGGAAAGTATAGAGATATAGAATATACCAAGAGTGTCAAACTACTTTTGTCAAGAGCAAGATGGTAACTATTTTAGACTTTGAGGGCCAGCTGGTCTCTATGATTACTTGACTTAAGATTGCCTGTAAGAGGACTCACCTAAAACAACTACTGCATTTTTTATTTTCACTCAGTTGAGACTGTGCTTTTCAAATCTTCTCTGTCTGTAGAAATGCCAAGGAGCAGCCTTACTATTCAAAGTATAGGCCCCAAACCAGCAGCATCCTGGGACGTTGTTATAAATTCAAAATCTCAGGCTTACCCTATAACTACTACCTCAGAATGTTCATTTTAATAAGATGCCAAAGCAATTTACATGTACATTCAGATTTGAGGAGCAATGGCTTAAAGGTTACCAGGCCAGGTGCCAAGCCATCAGGGTCCCAGGTTCCCCACCTGCCTTCATAAACAGCAGTTTCATCTTTACCTTTGTTTATATACTAGATTTCCAAGTAATATTCTTTTGAAGAAAGGATTCTGCTGCTTAAAAAAAAAAGTTTCAGATTCACTGAAAGCATTGCTTAGTTTTGATGGCCATTTCATAAATACAACTGGACTAAATCACAGGAAAGGAATACATATTTATTATTAATCACACCTTTTATAAGAAGCAATTTATCTTAATATAGTAACAGAAAGGACTTGGTTATACCAAGCTTGCTATTATAAAATGCAGAACTAAGCAAGTAGAGAAAAAATCATACAGTTAATATGGGTACAATACTTGGATTTCTTGCTCAAAGTTCAAGTCTCCAAATAAAAGGCATTCATAATCAGAGTCAAAGATACTATAAAATGACATTAGAATCATCTTAAGGCAAATGAACTAAGGATTTGACCTAAATTTATTATTTGAGGACACTCCTATGAGTTGGGGATTGATTTTAGGTGGCCTGAGATTTCAAAGAATGCACAGTCATCCCCAGATTTCTCTGTATTGTTCTGATCTGCAGGTGCTATAAAAACTGATCAGGAACACCCCGAAGACCTCCTTCTACTAACAAAGTCCTCATATGCACTAGCTAATTGGTCTAACAATTCCAAGTTTGGTATGCATGTATGTTTTTTTAAAAGCATTTTAAAATATCTTTTGAATTTCCCACAAGAAGAACCTAATTTTAGAAAACACTTTCAGTATCAGGCAGTGTCATAAAAAATTGTGTGTATCATTCTTCCATTTCCTTTTCCAGTTTGTGACAATGGTCTTTAGCTTAGGTCTATAGATTAGGTCTTTCTAATGACTGAAGAGGCACAGGAGTAAAACAACTTATTTTGTATAGTAAAAAACCCCAACATATCACATTACAAGGATTAGATTTCCTTTGGTAAAATCATTTGGGTACAGCACATAAAAATAAAGCAAAATTCTAATAAAAATGTTAATAAACAGTTAACTGCATACTTATTAACCAACCTGACTGGGACAGCCGCAGACGCAGTTGCAAACAAATCAACCGGTGGGGATGTGTCAATAGTTTTAGCTGGTGTAGAATTAGGAGACGTAACAGTTGTGGCTGGAGAAGACTGAAAGTGAAGATGCACAACACACTCAAGTCAAGTATGAATCTACAGGACACAGAGCAACAGGACTTTTCTTTGCAGACCCATGACATGCCCAGCAATTTTTTTGTAATTCTTTCTGGAGGCAAAAACTAAAAAATTATTTGAAATCAATAATTTTAATAATCATATTGGATAAAACATGTTACAAATTTTAAAAGTTAAATGTAATTTACATAAAATGATAATAAAATATGTGGCCTAACATTGCAATGACTTCTATTCATTAATTAAAATAAAAGCTAGATGTATTTCTTGAACATAAAATAATTAGGAAATATTAGCTGCAAAAAACTTCAAAAATTATCAATTGTAATAATTGCTAATAAGCCAATGTCATTCTTTTTCCTTGTCATCCTAAAATGATTTAATATAAAGTCTTCTCAGATGACTTTCAAATCCAGAAATCTAACTTGCAAAATAGTTCACAGTTGGAAGAGAACAATTCACAAGCAAGATTCAAGTCACTGATGTTTTGAAGATATTGTGACTACAGACCATCACTAATATGACATAGATAAAGCTAAAAAAAGTAAAAATAAAATCCAGTATATATTTTTCTGGACTGAATTTTTAAAAAGAGGTATTAACAGTCAAGTAATAAATTAAAAATTTTTTGTTTAGTTACTGTAACTAAACAATTCTCCCTGGAATATTTAATTCTCCATGCATTCACAAAAGCAAGATTAATGGAACATTTCAAAACAATCTATTGGAACTTAGTTCTGTAAGTGGAGATGAGATATAACAGCAGGTAAAATACGTGAAGACCAAGACCAAGCCAGCGCTATCAGATACTCCCCTAACTGGACATCAGACTTCAAACAGACCAGACGTAAAGGAAGTTTTAAAAAGAATAATTTGAGAAAAAGAAAACTGAGGAGAAAAGAAATTTACAGACTTAAATAATATCTGTTTGTCGAAGAATATCACTAATCCAAAAGTGAAAATTCAACAGATATGCAAGTGCCGAGCATTCAGCACTTCAAGAAAGGCGGACACATGAGCAGTGTGGATGTTGTTGATCAGAAAATGTCAACTCAGACCTCTCTCTTCAACAAAAATCCAAACCTTCCAAATGGAATTCAAAACATGATCAATGGAAAAGAAAGGACTGGTTCAAGCTAATTGTATGCCATCCATTGGGAACATTGAGAAATCATCTAAGAAAAGATTTTTAAAAGCCAATACATGTGAATAATTTCATAAAAAATGATACTGATGAAACACTGAGAACTTAATGACAGCAATAAATATTACCAACATAAATGCAAAAAATGAAAGTCCACAGAAGCCCATTTAAAAAATGTCTTGCAACAACAAGCTCTGAGGAGATGTAAGAGCTAAGAAAACAGAACCCAAATAAAAAGTCAGAAAAATTCAATTTGGCCAAAATGTAGAAACAGACCTACCCAAAGGATGCCACAATTTTACAACATTCTACTCAGCAGTCATATATTGGAGTTTTTCACATAGACATAATGGTTTTAAACCTGGCCTTATAACAGAATAAATGGAGCTTTTCACTTGTGTGTTTTATTTGACTGTTCAAAGTCCCTGAGGGGATTTTAGGCAGCCAGCCAACAAGGCACTGGCATAGTACATGGTGTCTGGGAATCACCAGTGCAGTCATAATGATATCCTTGAATATCTGTAATGACAACAATTATATAATGGAAATTTGTCAAAGAGGAAAGAACGCACCTATTACATTTTTTATCTGAGGAATACAATGGTAAATGTGAACTACAGACCTATAGAAGTAAATACTCTGGTCACTAATAACCCTAATCCTGTTCTTCCACATGCTAAAAAAGAGATGAGGAGGTAAATGAGTTATTAAAGTTATTATAGTATATTATCTAAAAGGCATACTTGTGGAAAGGCACCCAATTACAATGGATTTCTCTACCATTGAAACATGCACAATATCATATCTATCTCATAGGACTCTGATTTAGAATACATAAAAATGTTTTGCAACTATTAAAACATTCTACTGATAACATTTGTTTTCTGTTATAATATAAATACATGAAAATCTCTCCAACTTTAAAAATATTTAGTCCAAACAGAGGACTAAATTACATGTACTATACTACGTTGGACTTAGAAACAAATATAAAGGGGGGTACATAAAAACGTAACTTACCTTTCCTCAAACAATTTAAATTAGAATTACCATATGACCCAGCAATTCCACTTCTGGGTATATACCCCCAAAGAATCAAAATCAGGGGCTTAAACTGATATTTGTATACCCACGTTCACAGAATCATTATTCATAAACCCAAATGATACAAGCAACCTAAGTATCTACTGACAGATGAATGCATGAATAAAGTGTGGTATATACATGTAATGGAATATAATTCAGCCTTCAAAAGGGAGGAAATTTAGGCATATGGTACAACATGGCCAAACCTTGAAGACACGCTAAGTGAAATAAACCAGTCACCAAAGGACAGATACTATATGAGCTCACATACATGAGGTTGCTAGAGTAATCAAATTCATAGAGACAGAAAGCAGAATGTGGTTTCCAGGGGCTTGGGGAGAGAGGGTGTGGTGAGTTATTATTTAATGTATAGTTACAGTTTTGGAAGATAAAAAAATGTTCTGAAAATGGATAGTGGGGATGGTGGTACAACAATGTAAATGTACATAATGCCACCGAACTGTACAATTTATGATGGTAAAATGGCAAAAAACAAAAAACGCCCAAACCTAAAACCAAACTTACCTTACTTAATGGAGAGGGAGCACCAGATCTAAAAGGCAACATAAAAAAATTAAAACTGAATATATATATATATGTGAATATATTTGTAGAAGCATTTAAGTTGGATTTCACTTGGTCAAGCATTAACTTGTCTTATAGACAGACTTTTAAAATAATGGACAAACTATTTTAAAAAAACTTTTAATATTTTACTTAATAATGACATCCCCTGTCAATATTTTCATCTACTTAATTTCTAGTACTAGCAATACTTAAATTCAACATTATTTTCTATATCTTTAGCAACTCGAATTATTTGAGTCCATCATTATTGCCTATGTCCATAAAAAATAAACTGTTCAAATGGGAATTTAAAACCATTTTCCCAAGACTTGGAAAAAAACATGCTTTGTAGAATTATAAAAAAACCCAACACCCAGTGGTTTAAATCACTAAGGTTAAAGTACATTGTGAAGATCCCTATGAGTCCCGTGTTTGAAATATGTTTCGGCTTCCATATTCATACTTTTGAGGTCTGTTTGTTTTTCCTATGGCTGTAATAAAAACTCTAGCAAGAACATTATAGGAAAGATATTCCCATCATCCTGTTATAACTAGTGGGAGCTTGGGAAAAAACAGCAACTTCAATGCTTGTTTCTAAGAAAATGAAGGAAAATTAGAAAGGAATGAATTTTAAGTTATATTACTTTGCAGCATTGACTATTGAGATCATTTCTAGCAAAGTACTTCAGAAACAACTGCCAGAACCGCTCACATTTTACTAGCTTCAGTTGGTGGAAAATGAATAACAAAACAATATGAAGACTAAATACATTTCAATAAGCAGCTTATATTCAGGGCCTTATTGGATGGCAGAGATGGCTTTTTACTCATCTGCAGAGAAAGTATCACACACATAGCAGCAGCAAAACAAAATCACAGCAGAAATTTAGTAAGTGGAATTTTGTACAATATTATGAATTTTTGTCTTATTGGATATAGCAAATTTAACAGTATTATATACCAAGTTAATACCTTTTAAGTTCAACTTCATTTGCAAATACGTGCCTCCCATTTCCTGTTTGAATTTAATTTCTACACATCTATAAACAACGTGCAGCAAGGGCACATGGAGATTTCTGCTATATAACAAACATAAGGATAACAACTTGGTTACATGTAGTTTGGCTAAATGTTATCTTAAGAGTAACATAGTCTATGAGGGAAAGGACATATCTTTATCTATACTGTTTATGTCAAAGGGTCTACTGCAATATCTACAGTAAGTTACTTAAGAACTTAAAAATCTAGTACAGCATAAGGTCGAAAATGTCCTACTGAGTTTTGGCTAATAATTTCTCCATTCCCATTATTTTTTCCTTTTATGTATGGAAAAGGAAGGGAGTTAAATCTAAATAAAAATTCAAGAAAATAATAGCCTGAATTCTGCAAAGAAAACACAGAAGTCTTTGACATGGTCACTTTCTAAGAATGAATTAATTTAATTTGTTTCTCTCTCAAGCAATTTTCATAAACCAATTCTTAGTGATATCGGTACAAATACTAATCAAGAAAAGGGAATAGGCCGGGCGTGGTGGCTCACGGTTGTAATTCCAGCACTTTGGGAGACCGAGGTGGGCAGATTGCTCGAGGTCAGGAGTTCAACACCAGCCTGGCCAACATGGCAAAACCCTGTCTCTACTAAAAATACAAAAAAAATTAGCTGGGCATGGTGGCATGCACCTGTAATCCTAGCTACTCAGGAGGCTGAGGTAGGAGAATCACTTGAACCTGGTGGGTGGAAGTTGCAGTGAGCTGAAATCGCAACACTGCACTCACTCCAGTCTGGGAGACAGAGAGAGACTCTGTCTCAAAAAAGAAAAAAAAAAAAAATCAAGGGCTTTGGAAATATATTTCCAAACTAATATCTAAAATATAATTTCTATAACATCTACCCCATAGCAAGAATGAAGATATAATAAAAATGACAGAAGTGTTCTACCTGCTATAAAAGAATATCATACTCAAAGTTAAATATGAAAAATCATAATTGGTACAAGAATCATTTTGCCAAGATTCCACATAAACAATATTACTAAATGATACTTGTAGTTATCCCACAAATTAAGCAAACAAACAAAAATCTAGTCTCTGTTGAGATATCATCCCACTTACCACATTATATCTTAATTGTCTGTTTAATTCTCTATCTTCTTCACAAAATGCCAATTTTTTTTGAAAGGAAGGAACTCATCCTATTGTTTATATCCCTAGCACTTTACACAGCACCTGACATTTTCTATATTATTTGAATTTTACAATTAGAATATATTCAGGTATTCATTCTATAATCAATAGCTTAACTAGAAGTCTTTAAAAAGTTATTTTCTGTGAAACAAAACTGTCAGGATGTGTGACCTATGTTTCCATAAACCAGAGCTGGCTTTTGCTATGATTTAATTAAACGGGTGAGAACCAGACGTGCTCTAATGGGGCCATAGCTTTCAGAAGCATCACTTATCACTGATTAAACTCTAAAAGTTCCCAGGCTTAGAGAGGTTAATAACTTTCCCATGTCTCATCATGCTTTAATAGTGGATTCCAGATTCTAGTCCAAGTCTATCTGCTCCTCAGAGCCTATGCTCATTCCACATTCCAACCCCCCAAACACAGATAAGCTTGGAACATTTGCTTTTCTCTTACACAACATATAAATTACTCTTTTTATGTTTCTTGCTTGATTTTGCATCCTACTGTTAGTCATTGCCCTTTAGAAAAGAAGATGCTACATCACTTATGTACACACAATATTTATTTAAAAGACCAACACTTATATTAATAATTTCACCTAGAAAAATCTAGTAGACAATGAACCATGTTGGAAAAAACAAAGTATTAAGAAAATTGTAGAAGAAAATGAATGACCCATATAAATAATCTACTCTAAAGTGTGTAAAATACTACAAATTCATGAGTTTCACTATGAACACAGCAAATGTCCATATTTCCTTCTAAGATGTTAATAGGAAGCTGTCAAAGAGAATATGTTATGTTTTACTTCAGTCATAACAAAAATCCCTACATAGTTTTGAGTATAAATGCTAGGCAGAAAAAATACAGAAGTGAAAGATCTATCTACATCCTCCAAATAATTTGAATTTCAAAGGACTTATCTTAAATTTCCTGTAACCTCAACACTTAGTAAACTCACATAAAGAATAAAATAAATTTCTCTTTTTTGTCCTGTGGAATTATAGAAACAGACAATATACAAAGGTATATCACACAGTATTGCACACAATTACAAAACTATATAGCAGAGGACACAAGGCACTAAATATAAAGGGCATGCATATTCTTTATAGCAGACATTTGCAAAAGCTTCAATTTATATATATACTTGGCTTAGAGGTTAGATTAGTTTTATATTGTGACTAGAAGACAAATAAAACAATGTCAAGTAATTATTTTTAAAATAAATTTGTCTTTTGGCCTTTCTGCTATATGACATGGGGAAATCTTTTGTTTACTAAACAAATAAAAAAACTTTCATTTCTAAAATCTAAGAGGAATATATCAATATATATATATACATATATATACATCTAATAGAGGTTGTTAGTCTAGATCCAAGAAGACCAAAAGAAAGTAAAACCATTTATGCTAGTCACCTTGGGAGACAAAAATAAAGCATAATGTAAAACCACAGATGTGTAAAAGGGACAGATACCAGTTTTAAATGTTCTAAATACCAAACGTGGAATCTTAAGAGTGTTTTTTGCATTTTTAGTAATTACCAAATGCAAAAAACTCACTCCATACAGTACTCACCCTTCACTTAAGTTCCGAGGTAAGCACAAACATACAAAGAAGAAAATAGTTAACTATTATAGTTCATTTATTTAAAAAAAAAATAGGGAATAAGCAAAAGACAACTTCAAATGTGGTCTTAGCCAATTCAGAAGAGAAATATGACAAGCATAAAATGATTTTAAAGGAAAAAGAAAAATTATTCTAAGAAAAACGTAATTTGAAGTGGAAGATTATTGAAGTTTAAATTTCACTTCTCTAGAAATGTAACTAAATGTCCATAGCTATTTTTTTTTTTTTTTTTTGAAAAACAGCTTGTGGTGACCACAAGGGGGCGAATTTAGATTTGAAGTCAGGGCCCCTTCTAGCTACAGAAGGAGGCTTCTCTGTGATTGCAGCCCTGATAGACGTAACAAAAAAATAAGGGAAGGGTATGGCCTTATGTGGGGTATGGGGCACCCTGAGTGGAAGAGTGCAGAGAAACTGACTTACCGTGTGCATTCAGCACTACACAAGAGAGAGACTTTAACTTTAGGGGATGTGTGTATTTCCTTAGCTAAAGATGTCCTTCTGTCACAGGAGCAGAAACATTTCTCAGCTTCCTGTCTCGGTTTGCTTAAATCCTAGGCAACTCATTTGGCTTCCCAGATACCCACATAGAGGGTGGGCCCAGAAATAACTGGACTATGGCATCTCTTATTGTGATCTAACGTACTCTCATGTCAAGTCTGATTATACCTGGCCACGCTGAGATTGGGGGCAGAGCCTGGACAGTGGAAACAACCTTGAAAGAACCCCTGAGAGCTCCTGCTAACTATCATTCCAAATAGCTCTGCCATAATTGCCTGGAAGACTCTTACACTGTTGCTTATCATTGCAAATTTTAAACATGCAATAATTTCTACACTAACTTGAAAAAATATTATAGAAATAACACAGCTAATGAAATAACCAGAAAAAAAAAGTAACATCAAGACACAAGCCTAGATTCTGGGAGAATGTCCAGAAGGAAGAAAGTCAGAAAGAAGTTGTGTTTTGATTAGCTCTGTCATAGGTAAAAACTGTTATCAGTCTACAGCCCTGAAATGATCATTTCAGTGGTTGTGTCTACTAATTCCTGCTGTCAACCTAAATGGAGTAAACAAGCTGGTATCATCAACAAAGACAGATTCCAAGCTCTCTCTGTAGAGGACCTACATTAAGTGTTTAAATGGAGATAATGAAGTATAAAATAGTTTCTAGCCTTTAGATTCAGAAAATCTACTTAAATCATACATGTAAAAAAAATAGCCACGATACTATGCAGTTCAGGATAAAGAAAGGTTTCATGAGAACGTGGGACTAGAGATGGCCCTCCCAGGACACATAGAATTTACAAAGCAGGACAAGGAAGGTGGGCATCCTAAGACTTGCAGAATTACAGTCTGAATAAGGCAGAAAGATTGGAAAGCACCAGACCTTGTGAACAGACAAGTTTCACAACCGCTGGAGAGATGGGGGAAAAAAAGGAACCTGGACATTTTGCATGTGTAGTGAGAAAAAAATAGTCAAAAAATTTAAGTACCCAAACACAAAGGTATGAAAATCTAGTAAAATTGTACTTATAACTGCTTGATTCTATTCTGTATATAAAAGAGTCTATGAATAAAATGTCAGTAGGGAGAGACTGGAGTCCAAAAAACCATATTTGAGGGCTTTTCTTTTTTCACAGTGGGGTTGATAACAATCATAGAGTGTTCAAGGCTGCTGGTAAAATTGTGCTTGTTTTCACTCATGTCCAATGATAACAGCTTCGATTTGTAAACAAAAAAAACTATTTTTCCATATATTATGAATTCCTTCTAAGGGCAAATTTTCAAATCATCAGGTTCAGTTAATGTAGGTACAATCTACTAATTGGCTGCATTAGCCGGCAGAGAGATTGTCTACACCTGCTGTCATAAGTAAATAGTAAGGGCAGGGGTTCTGAGGGAGCCCAGAAAAATTACAATAAAGCATGCCCTAAAACTAGAGCAACATAAGTTGTACCACGATAAATCTCACTCTTAGAAGAACAACTCTAGTATTTTTCGTCTTATTTAGAATATACAACTAATGCGTACTTGTTTCCAGGTTTCTTTCCTTCTAATGTATTTAGATGCTGTTCAAGCGTCTCCATAAGACTGCTGGGAGCCTACAATAAGAAAGTAAAAATAAATGTATGCATTGTTTACTTTCAATGTAAATACACTGTAACATCACTGTAACTCTACATAGTGGAAGTCTGTGGATGGACCCCGATAAATATGTGAGATAATTTAATTCCAGGTTCTTTCAGTATTTAAATTCCATGGACTTTCGGACAGGCCCATCTTAAATACACTTAACTCCACTGCATAACAAATAGCATCACAGTATAACAAATAGCATTACAGTGTAGTTTCAGTGTACAGATTACATTGGATAGATTTTTACTAAGATATTACTTATATGCAGTAAACTCAAGTCAAGTTCACCACCTCCTTCCCATAAGACCACAGTAAAAAGTAGTAAGTATTTGTATTCAAGTCAAAAATATAAGTGCCCAAATACAAATTTATAGAAATTTGAAAATACAGTAAAATCTCACTTATCTACATTTGACTGAAATGGAACAACCATTTTAATATATTTTAAAAAGGTGGTAAGTAAGAGTTGTGGGGAAAAGAACATAATTCTAATAATTAATAATTAAGATTTTATTATTGACCTATTTATATATAATATAAAAATATATTTATATGTATAATAAAGTAAGTTTTAGCAAATATTAGAGCATGTGTATTGGCAGATTTAATAAATTTCAACTCTTATTAAGAAGTACTTGAATGTTTTGTTTTATAAATAAAATTTTAGGCAATATAAAGTGATGACATTTTACTGTATATTTAAGGAGAAATAATAGGTTCATGCAAATATTTCACCCAATCTACTTCTTAAGCATTAGAGATTTAATTTCATCTTTCTCAAATACTTGTAACCCAAATTAGACCTTAACAGCAGCATAAGCATTCAAACAACGGCATTTCTAAAACAAAATATATAACTATACTTATATTTAATTCTAACAATTTTTCTTTAAATTAATGTGAAATTAATTTTGAAAGGCATTGAAATAACTATGCTAACTGATAAAGGAACTCACAGAATTCACAGACATTCATATAATGGTATCTATTACACTATACCTTTAATGACAGATTTAAAAACTTATTAAAAATAATTTTGAAAATTCAGGACTTTTATTTAACACTCATTTTTCATTTCACTAATAGAGTCTTAAACTGTCTTAACATTTATGTGATTATTATACTTGTAATGATGTGATTATTATAAATGTAAATTACCAAATGAACGAAAACATGTAAATTTAGATATATAAAAATTACTAAGTGAACCAAAATATGAACTTGATCAAAATGATGAAGGTAAGATAGAAAGGAACAGCCTTGTCAGCATTATTTTAAAAGTTTTAACTATAGAGTTAAAAAAAAGATTACCGGGGGATATAACAAGTTTTAAAAATTACGAGAATTAGCATTTTAAAATATAACTCAGATGATATGGACTTAATAAATTCTAGTAAACTAAGACTATATACTTCTAAGTTTAAAAAATGAATTTTAAAAGAGATACAGAAAATTTTGTTCTAGATACCAGATTATAAACTATAAAGAAATGCTCATTGAATAAAAAATGTACACAGTAACCTTAAAAAGAAAAAATATAAATTGCTTCAAAATTTTTAGATGAAGTCACATCTTGATAACTTCAAAATTGTCATACTAATTGCCATTGTTGTTGATGATGATGATGACGGATTTTGGGAGGACTGGGCATATAAATTTTTCTTATTTCTATTTTTTTTAATTGGGATAGCAGTAAGGAAAGAAAATAAGCCACAGAACTTCTTCCCAGTTAGAAGGCTTAGATAGTCTGAATGTTAAATGTAAAGAAAGTGTGATTCTTTTGCTAAACCTAAATTTAAAACATGGTCTAAGAAAAATGCTACTTATAGTCACAAAATAGAAACAAATATGAGATAACCAAAAATAGGTAATATTTTATCCTATTAAGTTCCTTAGTTATCTAAAACAAAACAAAACAAAACAAAAAACCCAGGAAGAGAGTTCACCATTTCATCCATTTTGTACAGTTTCTTACTGAGAAAATTGAAAAGTTAAGTAGAAGTCACAAAAGAAATCACAACAGCTGAAAGAGAAATTTGATCAAGGAATACAAGACTATCAAACTGACTTTTGTCTTAAAGGGAATTATTTAGTAATATGCTGCACATAAAATTAAGTTTGGAGCATTCCCTCCTAGAAGCTTGAAAGTGCTTCATCATTTATATTTCTTATAAGGACATGTGAAATGAAAGGGAAATAAATTCCTCAAATGTCTTTGGAGGAAAAAAGTGCTTTGATAGTAATAACCAGGAGTGCAGGAATGTCTGCCTTTCTAACTGCATCTGTGGCAGCAAGGACATCCTGGCATGCAGTAGACAATAAGTGAAAACTACCTCTTAAAATTCCAAGGAGCAAAACTTTGAGAATGCCTCTGCTGTTGTAAAAGGAATTTAACATAACAAAATATAATTAGCAGGCTCTTTGGTTGCTTATTTTAAAAAATGCCAAAGTCAATAGACCAATCAGATGAGAACACCAGTCCAAAGAACAAGAGTCAGACTGTGAAAGCTAATAGATAACAGTAACATATCATGGTTACCGACTCATCAGTTGTATGGTCCTTAAAAGGAGATCTTCCTTTACTGGTAGTATTCATATCAACCAGAATTCCTAACATTAAAACCTAAGAATTTTTTCATAAATGAAGATATTTTACATTTGGAATGCACACATGACACAAACAGGAAATAATATTAAAAAATTATTTTCTTGGAACAAATTCATAGCTGATTGTGAGCCCAGTCTCCAAAAGAAAGCATTCATCTACAATTTAGATGCTATAGATTATAAATCATCATTAAAACCAAATTTAAAAAAAGCAATCAAAAGATCATTCAAATTTTTACCATTAGATCTAAGAAACCATTTGAAAGTGCAGAGGAAAAATATTTCAGTTCTGATATATTCAGTTCTTACCCAAAACAGTTATTTTTGAATGTCCTTAAAAATTTCATTGATATTCATGAACAATTTAAATGTAATAATTATGATATTCTGTGTATAATTTTAAAAGGGTTACAGATGATTGCATTCATGTTTAATGTACAGTCTCTAACCTAAAAGATATTCACTAAATTCATAAAGACATTCATGAAATTCCTCCATTCCATTTTGCAGCAAGAGGAATTCTAATCCTTTTTTAAGTTATGAGCATTCTATTCCTACTCCCAGTAGGAAGCCCTTCTGGTTTCCATCTCTTCTTTAACACTCTCTTCTGACAGGTATTTTTGTTCATTATCATGGCTAGATTGAGAGGCTATGGTGGCCGCAGACAAGACTGGTAGAGAGCAGAATCTAATCTTAGAAGAGTAGAACCAAATCCGTATAACCTGGTACTTCTGACCCATCTGTAGATTAACCCTGGTTTCAGGGATGAAACACTGTCTAAAGGACTAACCCCAGAACAATTTGCATGCTAACTCAGACGTAATCTTAACTGTCAGAGGTCTATATCCTCAGTTCAATTAGACCTAGGGGCTCTACATTAGAATGAAGAAGGGTGTTTAGCTCTATGTCACTCACAACCCCAAAAGAAACCACAGTTAGGTTACTTATTAAGAAATTTCAGAAGTGTATCATATTCTTGTATTGGGATTTAAATGTATAAGGAAAAGTGAACTAGTGGAATTTTTCTATAAACAGGTAATTTAAAAATAAATATTTTTCTCCATTTAAAAAATCTTTTAGGTTCAGGGGTACAAGTGCAGTTTGTCATATAGGTAAATTGCAAGTCACAGGGGTTTGGTGTACAGATTATTTCATCACTCAGGTAATAAGCATAGTACCTGATAGGTGATTTTTTAACTCTTATCCTCCTACCACCTTCCACCCTCCAGTAGGCCTCTGTGTCTGTTGTTCAATTCTTTGTGTTCATATATACTCAATGTTTAGCTCCCACTCGTAAATGAGAACATGCAGTATTTGGTTTTCTGTTTCTGCATTAATTTAATTGGGATATTGGCCTCAAGCTCCATCCATGTTGCTGAGAAAAACATGATCTTTTCTTTTTAATGGTTGTGTAATATTCCATGGTGTATATGTACCACATAAAAATAAATGTTAATATTGAAACTGATGTGGTGCTTAAAATCATAACAAAAGCAGAGGACAGAGGGCTAACAGATTCTGATGAATTTCTACCATGGAATAGCTTTCTAATAGACCCAGGGCAAGATTTTATTTTCTTTGAGGGAGGAGTCTCTGTTTCCTAAATTATGAAAACACACAGCTTAAATCATTTAGTAAAATACTACGTTTCTGGGCTTCTTAAGGGGGAGATTGTAAAAATCATAATGACTATTATAGTATCATTAAAAATTTAGTCCAAGTATACGATTTCAATGGTGTGCTTTCAGTGATATGCTATCATTGTCTAATGTTAAAAGCAAAAGGGAATTCAAGTAGTCCTTTGAGTATTTCTTTGTCTCCTTTCAGACTCTGCTCAAACTAAGTGTGACAGATAAGGACCTATATTCTTAACTGAGAGCCTAGTTTCTCTTTTATTCTACAGTAAGAGTGTCCACAGAGTTGAAATACAGATGATTTGCCACTTCTAGAAGCTATTCATTAGCTTTTAAATGTCAGAGTTAAATATTTTAATATCTTAAAAGTTAACATGTATTACTTATGTGGATTATTTTTTTAAATGTACTACAAATTTTACTAAAACTGATTAGTTTAAATGAAAACACACTTATTTTCTTTGCTTCTAATTATAGTGTTACAAAGATAAATCTACATCTAATAAAGAGATTTTTAATGGTACTTTATGCACACTTAATTTTTTGGCCATATCCAAAATGATACCAATATCTTACTCAGGCATGTGCCTCATCAAAAAACACTATTTTCTCATAGTAGCAGAAATATTTTATACTAATATTCTGTTTATGAGAAAGAAGTATCTCCCAACTTTTAACTGAAAAATACAATGCTACTATGTTCTGAATTTCTCTGTGAATTTTATTCATAAAGTATTCTTGATATTTAATTATTATTTTAATAATATAAATACAGAAGATCATTTCTTTGAGTTTCTCTAATTTTTAATAAAAATTTAAGGATTAATATTGTTTTAAAGATGGAAACATTTCAAGGCATAATAAAGATAGCAAATTATTAAATGCATTTCGATATTATTAAAAAGTGGGTATCTTTCATTATGACAATTTTTTTCTATTATAATGATTATATTTACAAGGACAGAAAGTTCATATATTCATTACTGGTATATAAGATAGCAGCTCTACATTTTCTCCTGTTATCTCTACAATAACATCATTTCTAGTTAGATAACATGTTTGGGATATAAATATACCATAACAGAGTGCTTAGTAAAAACAGTTCCTGCCAATTATGAGAAAAGTTATACAATAAAGCTGTACCAATGAATGACCTTGAATCTATGTATTAGGATCCATACAAAATATCCTCTTCACAGATAAAGTGATTGATACAGAAGCCCCTCTATTGTTATTTACTAGATGGGCCCCAGAAAAGTCACTCATCTACCACTATTTTATTAGCTTATTTTATACATGGACATGCCTTCACTTCATAGGGGAGACAAGTAGTTAAACTGTGACATCAGAGTTTTCCCTATTCATAGTCTTCCTTCATATCTGGGACACGTTAGAAACTAGGAAGACAAGCAGGAGGAAAAGTTCTAATATTCCGATTATCAGGCCTACAAGAAGTGACTTCTCATAGCTAAAACATTTTTATTAACATTATTCAAGGTTTCCTTTTGATCAAGTTTAAAATGAAAAGATGAGTTCATTTACTAAATTCAGTTGCCTTTAAAGAAGAAACTATATCATTTGAGTAAGAAAGTCTTCCTATTACCTCCAGAAATATATTCAATAGCTAGAAAAAATAAGTAAGGTAGAATAATTTCCAAGAAAGTTGGTTGCCCTAAATTAAAAATCTATGACATTCTTACAAGACTATGCCTATTTGTGGCAATATATGGGTTAATAACCTCATGCATAGTGAATCTTCCACTGAGATAGTTGCTTACCTGTGTGAGATCAGGAATGTCACCTTTATCAATACCAACTTGCTGTGGATTTAAAAAATTAGAAATTAGAATTAAAAAAAATTTTTTTCATTTAATGGACGATCACCTACATAAATAGTTAAAACAGCTCAATCTTGGGGTACATGAATTATTTTACATATCACTCTCACTTTGAACATGTACTTTTTAGGCAGTTTTTCACTCAACATAATAGAGCAATAATTTCATTAATATAGCTAGATATAACAAATGTATAGAATTTTACTAGAATCCAGAAAGAAATGATAATAAATTGAAGCATAAAATGTAATGGTATCCTCCTTAGTTAACAGAAGCTCAAAATGTAAAACACTGCTTAGACTAAATTTAGTTAATTATGCCCAGCTTCTGGATAGGGAATGTTCATTTAGTTAAAACTCATTCAGAGTATAATTTCCACCCTTTCTCCCACAGACCTAACTTTGTTAGTTTCTTATGTATCCTTTCAGAGTTTATGTATATTCAAGGAAATAGGAAATTATATATATACTCATTTCCCCATTACTACACAAATAATAGCATATTATATACAATGAACTTTTATCTTTCACTTGAAAATATATTTTAGAGATATAGCCATATCAACACACAGAATGTTCTCATTTAATAAACAGCTTCATAGAATTTTCTTGTCCTATAATTAGTAATTTATTAATGGACACTAAAGTTGCTTTCAATCTCTTGCCATTGCAAACAGTACTGCACATATCATTTTGCATGTGTGTGTACATATCTGTATGATATACTTGTGGAAGTGAAATTACCAGATAAAAACATATTGTTAATTTTGTAAGCATGTGGGTAGGGGCAGAGAAAGAGAGAGGGGAGGAAAAGCCAATATGAAAAAAAATTAATAAAGGTGAATCAATGAAGAGACCATATTTGTTCATTACACCTCAATTCTTTTGTAGGTTTGAAAATTATTCAAAGTAAAAACTTGGGAAAAAAACGCAAACCATTTTATATAAATAATGTATCATTTTATATAAATAATGAAATCGAGGTTCAAAGAAACAAAGTGGGTTAAGCCAAAGTATCTCTCTTTGAGAAATGAAGAGCTTTGATTATACTGATGGAAATGTAGAAGTAAATACATGAAGCAAAAGTGCTGGGCTGCTATAAAGACAATAAAGCAAACTGGAGATCAGAAAGTCCATTTGTGTGTCAAATGCTGAACTATCTTCTTTCCTTTTTCTTTTCTATGTCTAGAGCAGGGTTCCCCATCTTGGCATGATTGGCATTTGGGGAGAATAATTCTTGTTGGGGGCTTTCCTGTGAATTGCAGGATGTTTAGCAGCATCCCTGGCCTCTACCCACAGGATGCTAGTAGCCACCCTCTCCAGTGTGATAACAAAAAAAAAAATCTCTAGATGCCATTCTTTTGACTAAAGAGAGTGGGGGAGGGGGGAAAGCAAAATCACTTGCTGGGGAGACCACCGACATACAGCACTTGCCCTAATTTCTCTGGATCAAATAATGTTTAAATCCAGAATTCCATACTTTCCTTTTTTTTTCTGTACTACCAAATATTATTTTTTATTAATTTCTTTTTTTAAATCCATTTTTATTTTAGATTCAGGGGTACAAGTGTAGATTTGTTACAAAGGTACATTGTGTAATGCTGAGGTTTGGGCTTCTATTAATGCTGTTACCCAGATAGTGAACACAGTACCTAACAGGAAGGTTATCAGCCCTTGACTCCTTCCCTTTGTACCTCCTTTTGGAGTACCCAGTGTCTACTGTTGTTATCTGTATGCATGTATCCAAGACTTAGCTCTCAGTAATAACTGAAAAATGTGGTATCTGGTTTTTTGTTTCTGCATTAGTTCACTTAGGATAATGACCCCAGCTGCATTCATGTTGCTGCAAAGGGCATGATTTCATTCTTTTTTATGGCTGCATAGTATTTCATGGTGCATATGTACCATATTTTCTTTAACTAGTCCACCACTGATGGGCAGCTAGGTTGTTTCCATGTCTTTACTATTGTGAACAATGCTACAATGAACACATGAGTGCATGTGTCTTTTTGGTAGAACAATTTATTTTCCTTTGGGTATATATTCAGTAATGGGATTACTCAGTCAAACAGTAGTTCTATTGTCAGTTCTTTGAGAAATCTCTGGACTGCTTTCCACAGTGGCTGAACTACTTTACATTCCCACCAACAGTGTATACGAGTTCCCTTTTCTCTGGAGTCTTGCCAACATGTTGTTTTTTGGCTTTTTAATAATATCCATTCTGACTGGGTGTAAGACAGTATCTCACTGTGGTTTTGATTTGCATTTCTCTGATGATTAGTGATGTTGAGCGTTTTTTTCAATTCTTGGCCACTTATATGTCTTCTTTTGAGATGTGTCTGTTCATGTCCTTTTCCTACTTTTAATGGGATTGTTTTTCTTTCTTGGTGATTTGTTTAGGTTCTGTATAGATTCTGGATATTAGTCCTTGGTCAGACACAAAGGTGATGAATATTTTCTCTCATTCAGTAGGTTGTCTGTTTACTCTGTTAATAGTTTCTTTTTCTGTGCAGAACTTTAAACGGGTTTCAGTTGTCAATTTTAATTTTTGTTGCAATTGCTTTTGAGGGATTGGTCATAAATTCTATGCCAAGGCCAATGTCCAGCAGGGTATTTTCTAAGTTTCCTTATGGCATTTTTATAGTTTGGGGTCTTTCATTCATCTTTAGTTAATTTTTGTATATGGTGATAGGTAGGGAATCCAGTCTCATTCTTTTGCATATAGCTATCCAGTTTTCCCAGCACCATCTTTGAATAAGGAATACTTTCCCCTTATTATGCTTATTTTTGTCAACTTATCAAAGATCATTTGGTTGTAGGTGTGATGCTTTATTTCTGGGTTCTCTATTCTGTTCCACTGGTCTATGTGTCTGTTTTTGTGCCAGTATCATGCTGTTTGGTTAATGTACCATTGTAGTATAGTTTGAAGTCAAGTAATGTGATGCCTCTGGCTTTGTTCTTTTTGCTTAAGATTGTTTTGGCTACTCCACTTCTTTTTTGGCTTCACATAAATTTAGAGTAATTTCTTTTAGTTCTGTGAAAAAATGACATTGATAATTTGATAGACATAGCATTGAATCTACAGATTACTTTGGGCAGTAGAGCCATTTTAACAATATTGATTCTTCCAATCCATGAGCATGGGATGTTTTTCCATTTGTTTATGTCATCTCTGATTTCTTCCAGTAGTGTTTTGTAGTCCTCCTTGTGGAGATCTTTTATCTCCCTGGTTAGAGGTATTCCTAGATATTTAATTTCTTTTTGTGGCTATTGTAAATGGGATTGCATTCTTGATTTGGGTTCTCAGATTGAAAGTTACTGGTGCATAGAAATGCTATTGATTTTGATGTTTGTAGGCAGACTTTGTATCCTAAAACTTTACTGAAGTTGTTTATCAGGTCTAGGAGTTTTTTGATGGAATCTTGAGGATTTTCTAGGTATGGAATAATATTTCAGCAAAAGAGTGATAGTTTGACTTCCTCTTTTCCATTTGGATTTCTTTTATTTCCTTCTCTTTCCTGACTGCTCTGTAGGACTTCCAGTATTATGCTGAATACTAGTGGTGAGAGTGGGTATCCTTGTTTTGTTCTAGTTCTTAAAGGGAATGCTTCCAGCTTTTGCTCACTCAATGTGATGGTGGCTATGGGGTTGTCACAGACAGTTCTTATTATTTTGAAGTAAGTTCCTTCAATGCCTAATTTGTTGAGGGTTTGTTTCACGAAGGGAGGTAAGATTTTACAGAAAGCTTTTGCTGCATCTATTGAGATGATTATATGGTTTTTAATTCTGTTTATGTAGTGAATTACATTTATTGTTTCACATATGTTGAACCAACCTTGAATCCCAGAAATAAAGCCCATTTGATTGTGGTGAATCAACTTTTTGATGTGCTGCTAGATTTAGTTTGCTATTATTTTGTTGAGCATTTTTGCATCTATGTTTTTCAAGGATATTGGCTTGTAGTTTTCTTTTTTTTTTGTTGTGGCTGTGCCAGATTTTAGTATCAGGATGATACTGGTTTTATAGAATGAGTTAGGGAGGAATTGCCCCATTCTCAATTTATTGAAATAGTTTCAGTAGGATTGCTACCAGTTCTTCTTTTTACATCTGGTAGAATCTAGCTGTGAATCCATTTGGCCCAAGGCTTTTATTGGTTAGTAGGTATTTTACTAATGAAGTCAGTTGCAGAACTTGTTATTATTGTTCTTTCAGACCAATAACAGACTTTCAGTTTCTTCCAGGTCCAATACTGAAAAGTTGTATGTTTCCAGAAATTTATCCATTTCCTCTAGATTTCCACTTTGTGTGCATAGACGTGTTCATAGTAGTCTAGAGGATTTTTTCTATTTTTGTGGGATCATCTGTAATGTCACCTTTGTCATGTATGACTGTGTTTATTTGGGTCTTCTCTGTTTTTGTGTTAATCTAGCTAGTGGTCGATCAATCTTGTTTATCCTTTCAAAAAACCAATTTTTATTTCACTGATTCTTTGTATGTTTTGGGGGTGTCAATTCCATTTATTTATTTAATTTCCATAAGTTACTGGGGAACAGGTGAGGTGGTGTTTGGTTACATGAGTAGATTCTTTAGTGGTGATCTCTGAGATTTTGAAGCACCCATCACCCGAGAAGTATACACTGTACCCTATTTGTAGTTTTTTATCCCTCACCCCCTTTACACCCTTTCCCTGAGTCCCCAAAGTCCATTATGTTGTTCTTATGTCTTTGCATTCTCATGGCTTAGCTTCCATTTATGAGTGAGAACATATGATGTTTGGTTTTCCATTCCTGAGTTACTTTACTTAGAATAATAGTCTCCAATCTCATCCAGGTTGCTGCAAATGCCATTAACACATTCCTTTTTATGGCTGAGTTATATTCCACTGTATATATACACCAGAGTTTATTTATCCATTCATTGATTGGTAGGCATTTGGGTTGGGTCCAGGATTTTGCAGTTGTGAATTGTGCAGCTATAAAAGTGTGTGCAAGTATCTTTTTCGTATAATGACTTCTTTTCCTCTAGGAAGATACCCAGCAGTGGGACTGCTGGATCAAATGTTAGTTCTACTTTTAGTTCTTTAAGGAATCTCTATACTGTTTTCCATAGTGGCTGTACTTGTTTACATTCCCACCAGTAGTGTAGAAGTGTTCCCCGTTCACCACCTCCACGCCAATGTCTATGGTTTTTTGATTTTTTGATTATGGCCATTCTTGCAGGAGTAAGATGGCATCGAATTGTGGTTTTGATTTGCATTTCCCTGATCATTAGTGAAGTTAAGTATTTTTTTCATATGGCTGTTGGCCATTTGTGTTATCTTCTTCTGAAAACTGTCTATTCACGTCCTTAGACCACTTTTTGATTCGATTGTTTTTTTCTTCTTGCTGATTTGAGTTTACTGTAGATTCTAGATTTTAGTCCTTTGTCAGATGTATAGATTGTGAACATTTTTTTTCCCACTCTGAGGGCTGTCCATTTACTCTGCTGACTATTCCTTTTGCCTTGCAAAAGCTCTTTGGTTTAGTTAAGTCTCAGAAATTTATCTTTGTTTTTATTGCATTTGCTTTTGGGTTCCTCGTCATGAAAACCTTGCCTATGCCAATGTCTAGAAGAGTTTTTCCAAAGTTATCTTCCAGAATTTTTATAGTTTCAGATCTTAGATTTAAGTCCTTAATTCATCTTGAGTTGATTTTTGCATATGGTGAGAGATTAGGATACAGTTTCATTCTCCTACATGTGGCTAGCGAATTATTTCAGCACCATTTGTTGAAAAGGGTGTCTTTTCCCCACTTTGTTTTTGTTGGCTTTGTTGAAGATCAGTAGGCTGTAATATCTGGGTTTATTTCTGGGTTCTCTGTTCTGTTCCACTGGTCTATGTGCCTATTTTTAAACAAGTACCATGCTGTTTTAGTGACTATGGCCTTATAGTGTAGTTTGAAATCAGGTAACGTGATGCCTCTAGATTTGTTCTTTTTGCTTAGTCTTGCTTTGGCTATGCAGGCTCTTTTTTGGTTCCACATGAATTTTAGAATTTTTTTTTCTAATTCTGTGAAGAATAATGTTGGGATTTTGATGGGAATTGCATTGAATTTGTAGATAGCTTTTAGCAGTATGGTCATTTTCACAATATGGATTCTACCCATACATGAGCATGGGATGTGTTTTTATTTGTGTTGTCTATGATTTCTTTCAGCAGTGTTTTGTAGTTTTTCTCATTGATGTCTTTCACTCCCTTGGTTAAGTATATTCCTAAGAATTATATTTTTTTGCAACTATTGTAAAAGGGGTTGAGTTCTTGATTTGATTATCTGCTTGGTCGCTGTTGGTGTACAGCAGAGCTACTGATTTGTGTACATTAATTTTGTATCCAGAAACTTAGTTGCATTTATATCAGGTCTAAGAGCCTTCTAGAAGAGTCTTTAGGGTTTTTGAGGTAAACAATTCATATCATCAGCAAACAGCAACAGGCTGACTTCCTCTTTACCAATTTGGATGCTATTTATTTCTCTTGTCTGATTGCTCTGGCTGGGCCTTCCAGTATTATGTTGAAGAGGAGTGGTGAGAGTGGGCATCTTTGTCTTGTTCCAGTTCTCAAAGGAATGTTATCAACTTTTCCCCATTCAGTATTATGTTGGCTGTGTGTTTGTCGTAGATGGCTTTTATTATATTGAAT
>CAUYLG010011622.1:0-82990 GCA_963573385.1 Cacajao melanocephalus | reverse complement strand
ATCGGCATAAAAGAGGTTTTTAATACCCATTTTTACACTGCATTCTAGCCTGGGCAATAGAACAAGAATCTCTTTCTTTCGCCCTCTTTCTCTTCCTCTTTCTTTCTCTCTTACATTCTTTTTTCTTTCTTTCTTTCACTCCTTCTTTCTTTCTTCTTTTCTCTCTCTTTCTTTCTTTCAAAAAATTAAAAAAAAAAAAAAAACCAATATGAGAAAAATCCTGACACGAAGTTGGATACTCTCTCAGCTCATTGCAGAACTCAGGTGGGTTCAGTTGCTATTCAGGTCTTGTCTTTGTTATGCTCTTCCACTCTCTACCCCATCAGGAAAGTCTCACTCCTGGCTGGATTGTCTGTTTTGCCCTGCATGGCTGTGTTCAGTTGGCAGCATCAATTACCTGCTCTCTGGGCGCTTACTGGATGCCCTGCCTGCATCGCAGGAATCACTATTCCCTTCCACCTGAGTACAGAGTGGCCCCTACCCAGTGACTTCTTTCTTCCCTTTGCACCTGGTCCCTTCCCTTATGCCTAAAATGCCAGATTCTTCCTTGCATGTCTTCCGACAACATGGTACCTGCAGGCCTCTCTTCTTAGTTCACTGGTTCTCCTGCTCCCACTGCCATGGGTATGATCACTTATATCCCCCCAACACACTGTCTCATGAGAACATGACAGGAGAGAAGGGGATTATAATGAACAGAAATTCTTTTCCCCAATAAAGCAGAGAAAAAAGTAATACTTTCGATCACTTCTCGACTCTACATGTGCTTGTGATCAGACAGTAGTCATTAATGCTTCTAGTATGGAGTGGCATCTACATGCTGTTCCATTCAAGGGCATGTCTTAGGAGTACCTGTCCAGCAAAATGCCTCCAGTCTGCCAGCTAGACTTCCTGTCTAGTTTTCTTTTACTCCAATCCTTCCCCACAGTATTTCGAGCGTGACATGTAAGTGATATAAATCTCACATTACTTATCTAGTTCAGATATTTGAATGAATCTCTATTGTCCTCCAAATAAACTCCAGACTACTAAATAGGGACGCAAGGTCCTTGGTAACCTCCCCTCAATTCTGCTTCACACTTAAGTAATAGATGAAGTAAGTTCTTTGAAGATAGAGACTATGCCAAGTTCTTGTTCACCGTTGTATTCCAGTACTAAGAACAGCACTTCTGAGTGCAGTCCTTGGATGGCTCCAGAAGTTTGAATTTGAGGCATTTTTTTTTTCAGAAGGAGTCTCACTCTGTCATCCAGCTGGAGTACAGTGGGATGATCTTGTCTTATTGCAAACTCTGCCTCCCGGGTTCAAGCGATTCCCCTACCTCAGCCTCCTGTGTAGCTGGGATTACAGATGCACACCATGATGCCCAGCTAATTTTTGTATTTTTAGTAGAGATGGGGTTTTACCATGTTGGCCAGGCTGATCTCAAACTCCTGACTTCAGGTGATCTGCCTGCCTCAGCCTCCCAAAGTGCTGGGATTATAGGTGTGAACCACTGCACCTGGCCACTTTGAGGCCTCTTGTCTTAGTCCGTTTGTGTTGCTATAAAGGAATACCCAGTTTGGGTAATTTATAAAGAAAAGGGTTTTTTTTTTTTCATTCCAACTTTAAATTTAGGTTCCAGAGGTACATACGCAGGTTTGTTACATAAATAAATTACATGTCATGGAAGGTTTGTGTATAGATTATTTTGTCACCCAGGTAATCAGCATAATACCTGATAGTTAACTTTTCAATCCTTACCCTTCTATCACCCTCCACTCTCAAGTAGGCCTTGGTGTCTATTGTTCACTTCTTTGCGTCCATGAGTATACAGTTTTCAGGTCGAACTTGTGAGATTATGCAGTATTTAGATTTCTGTTCTCTTTAGGATAATGGCCTTCAGCTTCATCAGTGTCACTGCAAAGGACCTAATTTCATTCTTTTTTATGACTGCATAGTATTCCATGCTGCATATGTACCACATTTTCTTTATGCAGTGTACCATTGATGGACATCTAGGTTGATTCTATGTCTTTGGTATTTTGAAAAGTGCTGACATAAACATACACATGCATGTGTGTTTATAGTAGAACAATTTATATTCCTTTGCGTATATACCCAGTGGTGGGTGATGATGTGATTGTTGGGTTGAATGGTAGTTCTATTTTAAGTTTTTTGAGAAATCACTAGACTGCTTTCCACAGTGGCTTAATTAATTTACACTCCCACCAGCAGTATATAAACATTCTGTTTTCTCTGCAACCTTGCTACAATCTGTTATTTTTTACTTTAATGATAGCCATTCTTACTGTTGTGAGATAGTATTTCATTGTGACTTGGATTTGTATTTCCCTAATTATTAGGGATACTGAGCATTTGTTCATATATTTGTCCACCATATGTATGTATATCTTCTTTTGAAAGAAGTTATTTGCCAATTTTTTAATGGGGTTGTTTGTTGGTTGTCGATTTAAGTTCCTTAGATTCTGGATATTAGAGCTTTGTCAGATACATAGTTTGCAAATATTTTCTCCCATTCTGTAGGTTATCTGTTTACTCTGTTGATAGGTATTTTTTTTTCTGTACAGAAATTCTTTAGTTTAATTAGATTATACTTGTCCATTTTTGACATGGGCTTTATTGCAATTGCTTTTTGAGTCTTTATCATGAAGTCTTTGCTAGGGCTGATGTTCAGAATGGCATTTCCTATATTTTCTTCTAGGGTTCTTATACTTTTAGGTTTTATACTTAAGTCTTTAATTCATCTTGAATTGATTTTTATATGTGGTGAAAGGTAGGAGTCCAGTTTTGGTCTTCTTAATATAGTTAGCCAGTTATAGCTGCACCATTTGTTGAATAGGGATTTTTTTTTGTCATCTACGTCGAAGATCAGACGGTTGTAAGTATGCAACTTTACTTCTGGGTTCTCGAATCTGTTTCATTGGTCTATGTGTCTGTTTTCATACTGGTACCATGCTGTTTTACTTGCTGTAGCCTTATAGTATAGTTGGAAGTCAGGTAATGTGATGACTCCAACTTTGTTCTTTTTGCTTCAGCTTTAGCTATTCAGACTCTTGGTTCTCAGTGAATTTTGTAATAGCGTTTTTTCTAATTTTGTGAATAATATCATTGATGATTTGATAGAAATAACATTGAATACATACATTTTTGGGGCAGTATGGCCATTTTAACAATAATCATTCTTTTTATCCATGAGTATGGAATGTTTTTCCATTTGTTTGTGTTGTCTCTGACATCTTTCAGCAGTGTTTTGTAATTCTTATTGCAGAGATCTTTCACCTCCCTAGGTACCTGTATTCCTAGGTATTTTATTCTTTTTGTGACTATTGGGAATGGGATTGCATTCTTGATTTCACTCTCAGCTTGGACATTGTTAGTGTATAGAAATGCTACTGATTTTTTACATTTACTTTTTATTCTGAAACTTGGCTGAAGTTGTTTATCGGATTTAGGGGCCTTTGAGGAGAGAATTTGGGGTTTTCTAGGTCTAAAATCTGTGACGAGAGATAGTTTGACTTCCTCTTTTCCTATCATCTGTGAAGAGAGATAGTTTGACTTCCTTTTTTCCTACTTGGATGCCATTTATTTCTTTCCCTTGCTTGATTGCTCTGGCTACACTTTCAGTACTATGTTGAGTAGGAGTGGTGACAGTAGGCATTCTTGTCTTGTTCTGGCTCTCAAAGGGAATGATTCCAGCTTCTATGTGTTTAATATGATGTTGGCTGTGGATCTGTCATAGATGGCTGTTATTATTTTGAGGTATATTCCTTAAGTATTTAGTTTTTTGAGAGTTTTACCATGAAGGGAATTTGAATTTTATCAAAAAGCCTTTACTGTGTCTATTCAGACAATTATATACTTTTTGGTTTTAGTTCTGTTTATGTGATGAATCACATTTATTGATGATTAGCATATTTTGAGTCACACTTGTATCCCAGGGATGAAGCCTACTTGATTGTGGTGGATTACCTTTTCAATGTGTTGCTGGATTTGGTTTGTTAGTATTTTGTTGAGGATTTTTGCATCTATGTTCATCAGGGATATTAGCCTGAAGTTTTTTTCTGTCATTGTGTCTCCCTCCAGTTTTGGTAACAGAATAATGCTGGCCTTATAGAATGAGAGACGGAGGAGCTCCTTCTCTTTGATTTTTTGGAATAGTTCCTATAGAATTGGTACCAGCTCTTCATTATATGTCTTGCAGAATTTGGCTGTGAATCTGTCTGGTACAGGGCTTTTTCTGGTTAGTAATTTTTTTAAACTACTGTTTCAATTTTAGAAATTGTTATTGGTCTGTTCAAGATTTCAATTTCTTCCTTGTTCAATCTTGGAAGGTTGTATATTTCCAGGTATTTATCCATTTCTTCTAGGTTTTCTAGTTTGTATGCATAAAGGGATTTATAATAGTCTCTGAGAGATTTTTGCATTTCAGTGGGGCTGGTGGTAATGTCCTCTTTGTCATTTATAATTGTGCTTATTTGCATCTTCTCTCTTTTTTATTAGCCTAGCTAGTGGTCCATCAATATTATGTATTTTTCCAAATAACCAACTTTTGATTTCATTGATATTTTGTGTGGTTTTTCTCATTTCCAGTTTGTTCAGTACAGCTCTGATTTCGGTTCTTTCTTTTCTTCTGCTAGCTTTGGAGTTGGTTTGCTCTTGTTTTTCTAGTTCCTCTAGGTATGATGTTAGGTTATTAATTTGAGATCTTTCTAACTTTTTGATGTGGGCATTTAGCAGTATCAACTTTCCTAACACAGCTTTAGCTGTGTTCCAAAGATTCTGGTATGTTGTATTTTTGTTTTCATTATTTTCAAAAAGTTTCTTGATTTCTGCCTTAATTTCATTATTTGCCCAAAAATCATTCAGGAGCAGATTGCTTAATTCCCATTTAATTGCATGGTTCTGAAAGCTCTTCCTGGTATTGATTTCTGTTTTTATTGCACTGTGGTATGAGAGTGTGGTTGGTATAATTTCAGGTTTTTTGAATCTCTTGAGAATTGCTGAGCATGTGGTCAATTTTAGAGTATGTGCCAAGCGCAGATGAGAAAATGTATATTCTGTTGTTATTCTTTGGAGTGTTCTGTAGATGTGTGTTAGGTCTATTTGGTCAAGTGTCAAGTTTAGGTCATGAACATCTTTGTTAAGATTCTGCCTTGATGATCTGTCCAATACTGTCAGTGGGGTGTTGACATCTCCCACTATTACTTCATGGTTATCTAAGCCTCCTCAAAAGTCTCTACAAACTTGTTTTATTAATCTGGGTACTTCAGTGTTGAGTGTGTGTGTGTGTGTGTGTGTGTGTGTGTGTATAACCAACAATGATCAAAGAGGATAAAGAACAGAATTACATAATGATAAAGAGTTCAATTCAACATGAAGATATATATATATATATCTTCATGTGTGTGTATATACATGTGTGTATATATGTGATATATGCACATATACACACACACATATATACACACACATGAAGATATCTGTATCTTCATGTTGAGCACTTTACCATTATGAAATTTTGTTCTTTATCCTTTTTGATCATTGTTGGTTTAAAGTCTATTTTATCTGAAATATGAATAGCAAGATGTACTCTAAAGAAAATAGGTTTACTTGGCTCATGATTCTTCTGGCTGGAAGACTGAGAGTATGGTGAAAGCCTCAGGCTGCTTTCACTCATGGCACAAGGTGAAGGAATATATGCAGAGATCATGTGGTGAAAGAAGAAACAAGAAAGAGTGACAGGGGATGAGGCAGCCTCTTTTTTAACAACCAGCTCTCACAGGAACTAATAAGAGTAAGAAATCACTTATCCTCCCACCCCCTGATCCAGTGAGGGTAGGCATTAATGTATTCATAAGGGTTCTGCCCCCGTGACCCAAAGCTCCAACCTATTAGGCCCAACCTCCAACATTGGAGATAAAATTTCAACATAAGGTTTGGAGGGGTCAAACATCCAAACTGCAGCACCTTTTATTAAGGACCATTTCAGTATAAGACTGGCATGAAACATCCCTGCCTTAAACTAATACTCCAACTAAAAATATCTTCAACCTGTTCATTTTGGTCACTTGGAAACTCACGTTTTCCACTGTTGAAGCCCATAAAATAAGAGGATTTCTCTTACAAATACTGTAGCTTAAACATGGGGATAATGTATAATAATTCAGTGAAGTATGCAGGTTTGAAGTCAGCCAACTCTGCTGAGGTCAAACTCCTTCAGGACTGACTGTGAAATCTCAGAAGACAGAAATGATAACCTGTCTCATAAGGTTCTTGTGATGATTAAATGCCAGGTGCTTAGTTAGCTGTAGGTATCACTAGTGTTATAATTTCCATTTCCCTTCCTCTTACTGTGCTTCCATCAGGATGTTCATTGCAGCAGAGCCCACAGTCAGCTGCTTAATGTGTCTCCCTTTAGTCACTGGGGCAGGAGGTATATCTGTGTAGAGAGGATGTTACTTGGCTGTAGTGTTACGGGCTGAGGCGCATGTAGCTCACTTTTCTGCAATCCCTTTTTCAGCATCTTCTCAATGTTTGCCTTACCGAAAGCCTTTTCCTTCAGCCCCTATCTTCAGGCCTCATCATTCCCTCCAACTCTTCTTCATTGCATCCTGTCCTAGGTGATGCTTTCTCTTAGAAAACTTGATTTCTAGAGACATGAGATTTTTAAAGCTTGTGCACTTCAGGTCAAGGTAGACTACTGGCAAAGCCCTCTCAATTCTGCCCACAGAAATGTCCTAAATGTGTCACATATCTCTTGCCTGAAACTATGATCCAGCCATCCATGAGGTTACTCTCCCAGACACTCATTTCTCCAAAAGTCATAGTGTACTATACCTGCAACCCACCCATATCCTGTACCACGTCTGTGTATGTGTGTTTATGGCTCACCTTTTAGCTTGTAGTTCTGTATGAGTCTTATTCCTATTTCAGGGATTCCCCAACATCTGTGGCAGTGTACTGGAAAGGAAAGGATTATCTAGTTGTTTGTTTTATTCACAGGCAAAATATATACATGATATTACTGTTTGTATCCCTGTCTTCTATCAGATTAGGGATATGCTCAAGTTTTCATAGGAATTTGGTTTAGTGTCATGGGGTCATGGTGATTGTGGGGAAAATGTTAGTTTGTCTCAGTTTAAAAAGTCTGCATTTATTGAGTACTTACTATGTGACATGTATTGTCCTATGCTTTTATTTCATTTAATTTCATATATATAAATCCCCATTATATATAATATATAAATATACATATTTGTCCCCATTTTAGATGAGAAAATACAGGCTCCATACTAAACAAATGTTCCAAGGTCCCATTCACATTTCATTAGGCACATGTAGGACAAGCTACGTAATTTAGAGGTCTCAGTACGTAATTAAAATGCAAAGACCCTTGTTCAAAAATTATTAAGAATTTCAAGCCAGTAATAGCAGAGCATTAAACCAAGCATGATGGCCTTCTGAGCAGTACCCTTCTGAGTGGGTGACTTTGTGTGACTGCAGAGGTCTCAGGCTCGTGAAGCCAACCCTAGTCATATGGCTACTGAAAGAGAAGTTGGAAAGTGTAGACTTTGAGTGACATGAGCCCAGAAAAATCTTGGCGGTTTTATTATTTATTTAAAGAACGGGGGAAATTGATTTGGGGCTAAAACCTACCACCTCTTGTACACCCAATAAAATTAGTCCAATAAAGACAGATTCCAAGGCATACTCAGTATTCAAACCCCAGTGTATCTAACAAGAACACCCTTAATCTCAACCACCTCATCCCAGTTGTGAAATGAGATGGGAGATTGCAACAAACTGCCAGTTTGCGGATGTTACTCTGACTTTGTGATTCAGGACCCATCATCTCCATTCCTTTGATATAGTCTTCCAAAGTGGCCCCCACTCCAAGAAGAATACCCTTGATTTAGTGGTCTCATTAGGAAGAGTAACAAAAAGAGGCCACTGGAAGAGTTAAGACAGAAGCAAATCAAATGGTTTGGTTTTTGAAACAAAACCTGGTGATTGGAACAAGAGAGAAATTTCTCTCACACATATGATAATCTGAGCATAAGCAGGCCAGGACTGACATGGAAGATCCATAATATCAGGGACCCAGGACTTTTTCTGTCTCACAGATTTGCTGTCAATCTACAGGATTTCCCTTTGGTCTGAGATGATGTCTCAGGTTTCCAGTGCAAAGTCTTCACATCCTGGCTAGTGGGCAGAGGAAAAAGGAAGTAGAAGACACAACTGCCAATTGTAAACATCACTTCTCTTCCTAATCCATTAGTCAGAATTTAGTTACATAATCACATCTAGCTGAAATGGAAGCTGGAAAATGCATATGCCCAGCTAAAACTTGGGGGCTCTATTGCTAAAAGAAGTGGGGGAGTAGTAATTGGAACATCCTGAGCTGTCTCTGCCATAGCCAATATAACGAATGTTGAGTTTGATTCAGCGTGGATGTTTCTTAGAGCCTCAAAAGGGAGTGAGCATTCATACATCAAGAATAGTAACTTTATTCATTTTCTCATGCCGATTAAGACCTTTAGAACCAAGCCATTTTACCATAAAACATCATTCCTCTATATTACTTTATTTAATATCAATTTTATGTTTCATAAATGCAATGATTGGATTTTCATTATTAATAGAGTCAGCAGTAATAATTTATTTCCTTAAATAAGAAAAACAGTCACTTTTCTGAGTTAGATATATAAGCCAATTATGTATACATTTCAGTTGAAAGAAGTGTAAACATTCATAAGATACCAGTTTTGCCAGATGTCTACCAGAAACATGATAACACATAAATACCTATACCTAATTATTTAATTAAAAAGCAATATATATGTGTTTATATATATACACATTTCAAGCAATATACATGTATTATTCAATTATATATTACTATTTATATGTAAATATATTTAATTATACTTCATCATGATAGCAAATATAAGGTAATATAGGAACCTAATATATTTTCAGATGTAGAAATGAGATATCACATTCTTAGAAATAAAAGCTCCAAAACTTTCTAATTTTTTTCTTGGGATATGGAATTCAACATATCTAAAATGTGAAAAATTTCACAATGTTTTATTCATATTTTGTCCTATTTCACAATACTTCCACTGAAGAGGCAAGAATTTTCAAAAAGTGTATTGCAAGGCTGCACTTTTATTCTAAAGAATTTATTCTGGATTACTCTGCTTATAGACATCTAAGAACCTCTCTATTAGGAATAGAGGGAAAAAGATGAAAATGTAAGCAGAGTAACCTTCTGAACCTACACCCATCCAGTCAGACTTTTAAATGTAGTTCTTCCAAGATAAGGCCAGATACGAAAAAGTCATGGCATGCCAGAGTTCATAATGTGCCATGTATTCTTTAATTTAGAGATGGTATGCATCTAGACTAGAGCCACCAGGACCTCAGACCCTGCCCATGCCAGGGATTAGTAATCAACCCCACTGCACTATTACTAGGCAGCCACTTTTAGCTGATGAGAATTAACATGTGAGATAAGATCTATTCATTATCTGTATTTTCATGCAAGCCTTTAGTCTAAACTCATTCAATAGCTATCATAGTAGAAATTGGGATTATAAAGATAATGAACAGTTATTCCTCTCAGGAATTAGTTAGAAGAAAGAGGACAGATACAAGACATTTGATGAGACCTTAGAGGTGAGTATGGGATACTATGGGAGCCCAGACAGCAGAGTAGGGGGTGGGAGAGACACAAGGAAGATTTCACAGAAGAAGAAGCCATTAAGGTCATATGCTCAGAATAAACCATTTCTGGCACAGAAATGTAAGTCATGTGTGTGGTTGTCGTCTGTGCTCTGTTGTGCACAGTGAATTTGGCAGTGAAAGCTATGCTGCCAGACCCACCTTCTCTTGCAGCTTAGTATGAATGACCATCTGAGAAGAGCCTTTGTGATGCTAGTGGTCCTCCTGCTTTGAGAACACAGGGTGGAGAATAGCCACATGAGCATGTGATAATGACAAACATTTTGAAAGCTCATCAAAATAATTATCATTTTGAAAAATCTATCTCATGTATTGAATAGAAACAAAAGCCAGTGTGAACAATATTGGATACACCCTGGGACAAGGAAACCACACTGCATGAGTTCTTTCCCTTCCCAACCTCATGAAGCACTGTGTAGCTCATGGATTCAATGAAGGACCTCTGTGAGCAGGCATCAGGGGGCGAGAAGAAAGCCAGGCACATGGTGTGTAATATGGTTTGGCTTCATGGCCTCACCCAAATCTCATCTTGAATTGTACTTTCATAAATCCCACGTGTTGTAGGAGAAACCAGGTGGGAGAGAATTTGAATCATGGGGGTGGTTTCCCCCCTACTGTTCTTGTGGTAGTGAATGAGTCTCACAAGATCTGATGGGTTTATCAGGGGTTTCCACTTTTGCATCTTCCTCATTTTCTCTTGCTGTCGCCATGTAAGAAGTGCCTTTTGCCTCTGGTCATGATTCTGAGGCCTCCCCGGTCATGTGGAACTGTAAGTCTAATTAAGCGTCTTTCTCTTTCCAGTCTCTGGTATATCTTTATCAGCAGCATAAAAACGGACTAATACAGTGTGACTGCAGTAGCTGCAGCAGTCAGAATCCCCACTCTGGCCCCAGAGCTTCCAGGGAAGCTATGGCAGTATTTAGGATGGGGATGGGGAGTAAAGTGGCGAGAGGGCAGGAAACCTGCATGATAAATTCCAGTGATCATAAGGATTTGACAATAATATTAAATCCTTCACTAATAGAAGCTAGTGTGGTGATGGAGACCCTTAAGGAATCGCCATATTATTATTTAATAATAATGTTAAATCCTTATGATCACTGGAATTTATCATGCAGGTTTTTGCACGCATTTGACCCAGCAATCCCATTACTGGGTATATGCCCAAAGGATTATAAATTACTCTATTATAAAGACACATGCACACGTATGTTTATTGCAGCATTGTTCATAATAGCAAAGACTTGGAACCAACCCAAATGCCCATCAATGAGAGACTGGATAAAGAAAATGTGGCACATATACACCATGGAATACTATGTAGCCTCAAAAACGGATGAGTTAATGTCCTTTGCAGGGACATGGATGAAACTGGAAACCATCATTCTCAGCAAACTGACACAAGAACAGAAAACCAAATACTGTATGTTCTCACTCGTAAGTGGATGTTGAACAATGAGAACACATGGACACAGGGAGGGGAACATCATACACCAGGGCCTGGGTGGAGGGGATCTAGGGGAGGGATAGCATTAGGAGAAATACTTAATGTAGATGATGGGGTGGTGGATGCAGCAAACTACCACCATGGCACATGTATACCTATGTAACAAACCAGCATGATATGCACATGTACCCCAGAACTTAAAGTATAACAAATAAATAAAAAAAAGAAACTGTAGTTTCCTGAGGATGCAGTACTGAATGAACTGCAAAAGAGAAAAATTTTCTACAAGAATAGTTGATTAAATGCTCATTCTCCCTAAAATTATCATCCTCAATCCCCATTGTGGCTCTACTTGAGGACATTGGGGTTTGGCTTCTGTTAGAGGAAAATAAAAATGGAGGCCAGCCTTTAGATATATCCCCAAATCAACTTCCCATAGCCACATAGCCAAATCCTAAACTGTCATGATCTCTTTAAAATGCTAGTTCTAATTGGAAATGAAACACAAAACTTGAACTTTTTATCATTGTTAGCATAATTTAATGAAATTAAACCAATATTCTATAGATGAATCAGCTTAAACAGCTCTGCTTGCCTTAAAAAGCCTGTTAATATAAAACAGCCAATCAAGAAAAAGATCAAAATACTTCCTTTACACTTTTTAAACTGGGCTGCAACTTCTGTCAGTGGGGCCTCATATCATTTTGGCTTGAGGTGTCCTGATTGCAGAACTATTCTTTTGTATGCACACTAAACTTCAAATATTTTTCTGTCTTAATCTCATTTTATTTTTGACACACCTGACCTTGGTGAGGTTGACCAAACTTGTATTAAGTAGCCATTAAGTTAAAGCATAGCAATTAAGGTCTCTGTTAAAATGCAAAAGTCTCTGTTCTGAGATCCATTAATTCATTACGCTTTGTGAACACATTTAGATGAATTAACTTCTTAGATGACTTTGTCAGAGGAGCAGAGACCAGGAGGAAAGGGGTGAATGCAGATAAACAGGGATGGTGGAAATTGGAAGAAAAGAAAGACCCAGAGGAAGAGTTCTATGGACAAAGGACAAATAGATCAGAATGTAGCATCCCAATACTGGCTTCTTCCCAAAGGGCATCAGGAGGGCTCTGCTCTCTAAGGTAGGGGAGGACCTGGTAGATTCAGGGAGGTTGACCATGGTGAAGCTGAATGTTTGCCAAATAGAGACTTAAGCAGTTACAATTCTGGCCATAAAAAAGTCAGTTATATTATTTGAAGCTTTCCCACCCTCAATCACATCAGTTTGGTACCCCAGTCACAAGCAGATCAGAGAATGGAAGCACAGGTGACAGATGTAAACTCTTACCTTATTTCCTCCTGTCACAAGCTGAGTTTACAAGCCTAGCTGAGCTTCAATTTCCTTATCTGATTGGGAGTTTGCTAATCATATTCACCTCTGAGATGTTATCCTAAGACTTCAGTGACAGTGCACAGGGAATCTTTTTTATAAACTATAAAATAGTGTATGGAGGAAGGTATTAATTTAACATCATTTTCCACTAGAACTACTGAAAAGACACCTCAAATACAGGATGGTGGGTCAGCAGATTAATCTTCTCATACTGGATTCAAAAGCAGTGGATTATAAGTCATTCTGTAAAGACACATGCACATGGATGTTTATTGCGGCACTGTTCACAATAGCAAAGACTTGGAACCAACCCAAATGCCCATCAATGATAGACTGGATAAAGAAAATGTGGCACCATGGAATACTATACAGCCATAAAAAAGGATGAGTTCATGTCTTTTGCAGGGACATGGATGATACTGGAAACCATCATTCTCAGCAAACTACCACAGGAACAGAAAACTAAACACCACATGTCACTTGTAAGTGGGAGTTGAACAATGAGAACACATAGACACAGGGAAGGGAACATCACAACCAGGGCCTGTTGGGGGTTGGGGGGAAAAGGGAGGGATAGCATTAGGAGAAATACCTAATGTAGATGATGAGTTGATGGATGCAGCAAAACACCATGGCATGTGTTTACCTATGTAACAGGTGCAGCAAATCACCATGGCATGTATATACCTATGTAAAAAACCTGCATATTATGGACATGTATCCGAGAACTTAAAGTATAATAGTAAAAATTCAACACTTAATTTGAGATAAATTTTTCTTTCCTGGATGGAATGAAAGGAGAAGAAAAAAACGGGAAGGATGGTGCTTTTGGAAGATTTGCCTGTGCTTTTAACTAATTTCAAACCCCAGCTTCAAATGCAGTGAGTTGTTTCATTTGATTGGCAATAAGTCATATCCTGCAAAAGGCAGCTTCCCTCAGGGGGAAGTGGCTCCAACACCGTTTCCATGGCTCCCTGCTGTAACAGTATTTTTTACTGAAGTAAGCATTACTAATTTTAGCCATGGATTATCTGGAAAGCAAGAAAGAAATAGATGAAAGACAATTTTTACCTGAGCCATACTGAGCCTCTAAGAACCTTTTACTAAGAAAGTTGTTGATAGAAAAGGCAACCATATAATTTTAATACTTTGGGGACGTTTGTCAACTGCTGTCCATCAGAACATGTATGTGGGAGGGAGGTTCTGTTTCTCTAAGGAGGAAATAAAAACTCAGCAGTGAAATGATTTGAATTTGATCATTAGAGCCTTTATATGAAAACTGAATAGCATCCCAGCAACCTTAATTCTCACCCTAGCCTCTGTCTAGTCCAGGGTCCTTCCATTAATGAAATGATATTAGATTTGAGGACTAGGTTATTTTGGACACTAGTTTCCATAAGCTGCTTCAGTGGTGGGACTTGAAACAAAGATCTGCATAAGAGAAATACATTTCTGTATCAAGGCTACTATGATTTTGAGAGCAGGATGTTAAGGAAAAAAAAATAGCAATAGACTCTGTTCCCTTCATAAAGATGGAGATACTACTTAAATAAGTAACGTTCCATTACTTACAAAGGAGTCATAAGAGAGAAAGATATATTCCTTATCAACTTAGCCACTGCATCCTTCACAATCAGCAAATCCTCCATATAATATTGGATTGTTGAAACTGCTCTTGGAAGTATGCAGGTCTCAGTGTGATGCAGGGGAAATTCCTATGTGAGTTCTGAAGGAAGAGGCAATGTCACCCTGTGAGCAGGTCCCACTAGATAGCCAAGTCATGACCCTCTGGGTACTGTCTGGCTGCTCTGACTGACAGTATAGGCAAAAGTATAAGGATTACCATGTAGTGGAAATCCTCATGGGTTTTCAGGCCCAGGTACCCTAGGCTCGCTCCCCTGGGACTGGTGGCTACAACTCTAAGGGTGGCTTCAACTCTAAGGTGGCATCTAATGAGGGTCAGCCTTAAGCAGAATTCAGAATGTCCTGTTGTTTTCCCCTTCCTTTTCTGAACCTTCTTCTAGACTATTCTTTCATACTAAGATATAAAAACCTCATAAAAAACAGTATTATTCCAAAGGGAATTTGTATTCTCACTAATCTAAGCAAGAAGCTAAAGAGAATTATTGGCAGTCAAAGCTGTAGGGAAGTAAGCCTCTTTGAAAAGTCTTCTAAGTCATAGCCTGGCTTTGTACCAGGAAACTTGGCAGGCTGATGAGGGGGAGAGGAGCAAAGAGGGACTGCCACCAGCTGCCCACTCCCAGGAATCTCTTCTAATGTAAGGAAATTATGATTCAAGATTCCTTTAGGACTTCACAAGATCACTCAAGAGTAGAATTAGATTCCATAATGGGAGCCTTGGGCATACTTCAAATGCAGTGTCTAGGCAGGCTTTGTCCCTGAACAGATTTATTTCAAACACTTGAGGAATGCCTAAGCTTCTTTGTCCTAAGGGGACCATGGGACAGCACAGATGAGGCTTACCTATTTCAGTTCACAGTGTGGTGGAGTTGCAGAAGAAATTCTTCCTGGAGGAAATGGCTCCCAAGCAGAGTCTTAAAAAAATAACAGAAGTTAAACTGAGGAAGAGAAATTAGAAGGCATTCCAGAGAAAAGAACTAGCAAAATCCAGGGTATAGAAAACAGCATGGATAAGGAATCATACATTTTTCCTTAGTGTAACTGGCAGGTTTCCAAGTATAAATGAGCTGGATTACGCAAGGCCTCATGTGCCCTGCAGAAGAACTTGTATGATGCCTATGGGTAATGGAGCCACTGAGAGTTGAAGTAAAGGAATACATTAACTTTTTGGTTGCAGGTGAATAATGTAAAATTATGCAAGACACATAAGTAAAAAAGGAACTTTCCAAAGAAATGAAGAGATGGTCCTAAATTTGTATATTTATATATGTGTGCGTGTGCGCATGTGTGTTTGTAGGGGGAAGTTTATTTATCATTGAAGTTAAGAGCATGATTGAAATTAAGAATATGATATCATAGTATTACAACATGATGATTATCCGTGCTATATTATTCAGGCCTCTAGTTTCAAGTAACAAAAATAAACGTATATTAGCTTAAACCACACACAGTAGCTATGTGATGTTGGGCAAGTTTCTTAACCCTGCTGTGCCTCAGTTTCTTCATTCATAAAATGAGGATAATAGTACTTTCTTCAAAAGGTTACTGTGAGGGTTAATTAAGGTAACATGTACAAAGTGCTTGGAACAGTACCTATCATATTTATTATGTCCACAATTATTATTCTTGGTTATACAACAAAAATAATATATAACAAAATTTTTTTGGTTACACAACAAAAGATGTTAGAATAACTCATGCTAAACTATTTTTAGCATTCAATTTCCAGTTTTGACTGATTTGTAGCTGCTTTATTTGTGTTACAAATTTTCTACAAATGTCATATATTATTTGAATCATCAGGGGAAATACCTTACCAAGAAAAAAAAATGGAGTGATCCTAAGGGCCAAATGCTCCTGATCCTCAGGCCAGTCAATTTAATAAAAAAAGCCTCCTGAAGTAGGAATACAGGATCGGTTTAAAGTCCCACCTCTAAGACTTTATCAGATGCATGAATTAGGGCTACCTAGAGAACATCTGTGAGTTTGAGTTTGCTCTTCCATTGGGTGTGATAACTCTATCTTTTCTATCTTATAGTGTTTACTGGCTAATACAACAAGATAATGAATGTGAAGTTCACCGTGAGCTATAAAACCCTGTACACATGGAAGGATTTCTTAATAAAGTAATTCCCCCACTGACTCTATTTCTGACTTCTTTGCCTGAAAATTGCAAATCTGCTCAATGCAAGAGGATTGTGCTTATTGATTGGGTAATTACTGTAGAGTTTGCAGCCTTTGGAAAGCAAGAGGCTCTCTAGGATGCATTATAATTTTGTAAATCAGCAGCTCTTGATTGTTCAGGGTAAGTCCGTGTTGTTTGGGGTTATTCATGCCATTTGCTTCCCTGCTTCTCTTTCTTGCTATCTGCCTTTGCTTATTTTATTTATTAGCAACTGGCTGTGAGGTTAGAAGGAAAATAGAAAGGGGGATGAAACATAAACCATAAAATAATGTAACTTGTTGGTGAAAATGTCATCAGTGAAAGATGCTGGATCTTACTGTAGTTTAGATAACCTGTGAATTCTTTGAATGAGCATCCGGGCAATAAGTTTATGCCCTTTCTATACAATCAGAGATGTGGTATTGCAGCTTAAGGCCCAAGAAACTCGTTAATGTTCAGAATGGAGCCTACATTTTCAAATTTGTTTATGCTTGTTGCTGTGCTTTGGATTGAAAAGGTCTACTCACAGAAGATTAAAACTCTTCCAGTGCATGTGAGTGCTCTTTATATAGTACACATACATCTTATAAGCTTAGTCTGAGTCTTGTAAATTCTCTCCCATCACAGAAAACTCTTTTCCATATCTGACTCAGTTTTGTATCTCTGAGAGTAGACTGACATTTCCAGTCTCAAGCTAGAAATGGAAAAGGCCCATTCTCTATGATAATGCCTCCTAAAGACCATGGAGCATGACTTATATCTCAAGGTAGCCTCAAATCCCTGGAAATTTGAGAGGTTTGTGTCATTAACACTCTGGATAGTTTTGGTCCAAATCCGGCTAGTGATCTTTAGAGAAAGAGCCTTTTCATCCAGAGATATAAGAATATGATGTCATAGTATTACAACATGATGACTATCCATGCTATATTATTGAGGTCTTTAGTTCCAAGTAACACAAAAAACCGAGCTCATATTAGCTTAAAAAATCTACAAGCTCACTGAAGGAAGGGCAGGAGATGACAAGAACTCCAGGAGCGTGTACACCATTGGGACATTCTTCCTCTCCTACATCTCCTCTCAGGCTGGCTGCCCACAAGCCAGATCCATGGCAACAAACATCACTAGACTTTTATTTTTAAAACCTCCAAACCAGAGAAGACAGCTCCTGCCCCTCTGAAGGAGTAATTCTTTTTTGGAGGTGCATCTGTGGGTCTTCAGAGAGCTGTGACTTTAAGATATAGTCTATTTTCCTCAGGAGCTTTCCAGTCCAAATGTCACACAGGTAAGTGATAAATATGTAATGGGATACATATAAATAATTGAATAACAAAAATTATCAAGGCACCAAGAGGAGAGACTTTAGTCTCATCTGCTGCAAGTGAGAGGATGAGAAATATTATGATAATGAGACACAAAATTCTGTTTCACCAACTGGCTAGTGATAGAAGAATGGCAGATAACTGCAGAATCACGCCAGTCATATCTGATGGTTATTTATGCTTGTTCCATATGTACATGTTAAAACTTAAATTAACCATTTCAGAAACAATTATTCCATCGCATGAGATCAGTTATTATCAATTAATTCTGATGTCGAATATATACATAAAACTATAAATTAAATACGTTCCTTTGGGAAAGGTACTGGTACTAGGCGAATGCATCTAATAGTTCCACTTTTGTGCGCATAGACTACAATATGGATCGCAACTAGAGTTGTGCAACATGGCAGCCTTAAGTGTATTGGGAGTGAAGTTTGGAAATGTGGTAGAGACTTAAAATTGCCTATGCAATATTCATTCTCCCTTCTTCCTTACTTATAGAATGTAAATTATATTCCAGGTTATAGTGTGCCCAGGTAAAAAGTTACATTTTCCTGGTGGCTTGATGTCAGTGAGATACCAGCTAAAGCTGCTGGTGGAGCATCCGAAAAGCCCTCTTTACTTTCTTCTTTCCTGCTTCCTGAAATCCAGATATGATGTCTGGAGCTCCAGCAACTTATCTGGGTGCCACAAAACATGTGAAAATGGCAGAGATGACAGATAGAAAGAACTTGGTCCTGAAGATCATGGAATGGAGTGACCAGATCTGCTATAGACTGCCTACATTCATGCTTTTAATTCTATTTTTGTTTTTATTTTTAAAAAGTGAGATTCACTTTTTAATGTAAAGCCATTAACAGTTTGAACTTTCTCATATATGCAGCCAGGTAAGCATGTGTTTTAAAATTCCAGGTATTCTTATAGGAAACACTGAGTCCTAAAAAGCAATTTAACTATGGAAACAGTGAACGAAAGATGATTGTCCTCAGAGTTCTGCTGTTATTTGACTCACTGCCATCTAGGCATGATCCATCTGCCCTTCTCACATCCTCGTTTCACCTTGAAAGTTGAACAGAGGTGAGAAATACAGTAAAAGATGAGGGAGGCAGGAAGAATGGAAAAGCCGTATGCTGGCTTCTTTCCAGTTCATTCCTTAATCTCCCATGTGGATGCTCATGGTTGGCAGGGGGAAAAAAAAAGCAGTGAAAGCCATTACTACACCTCAATCTTAAATCTTATATTAGAACAGCTTTCAGAGAGGGTAAAAAAGCACTTAAATAAAATCCTTTGCCAAAAAAAGTTGCATTGAAGCTTGAAAATGGAACTGATGGCTAATAATAAATTTTGGGTTATAGCAAGAGTTGTGAGATACAAATGTGTTCATTTTATCTTCCAGTGTCTGCATTCACATCAATGGCTTAGGGCATATATTTATAAATTCCTGTGAAACAAATGTTACCTTCAGGTTATCAAGCTAACTTTTTCCCCCAAGATAGGATGTTCAAGCATTCTAGTTTTGTTTATTTTTGTTTTGAGACTGAGTCTGGCTCTGTTGCCCAGGCTGGAGTGTAGTGGCGCTATCTCGGCTCACTGCAACTTCTATCTCCCGGGTTCAAGCAATTCTTCTGCCTCAGCCTCCCAAGTAGCTGGGATTACAGGTGTGCACCACCACACCCAGCTAATTTTTTGTGCTTTTAGGAGAGATAGGGTTTTACCATGTTGGCTAGGCTGGTCTCGAACTCCTGACCTCTGGCTATCTGCCTGCCTCGGCCTCCCAAAGTGCTGAGATTAAAGACATGAGCCACTGCGCCTGGCCCAAGCATTCTAGTTTTAAATGAAAACAAGATCAAAATATTTGCAAAACAAAGTACTTACATTCCTGAATAATCAAATCAGTGCTTTAAAAATATTTGAGACTAACAAATTGCTCTCAAATCCAAGCTTATCTCAAGAACTAATCAATGTAATATAATGTAAGGAGCTTTGGTTGAGAACATCATAAACTAATAGGATCTGGAATGTAAATATCAGAAATTGTTGTATGTTACATGGTTTGTTTTTAGTGGGAATGAAAAGTACAGCAGGGAACGGTGGCTCATGCCTGTAATCCCAGTACTTTGGGAGGCCAAGGCAGGTGAATCATTTGAGGTCAGGAGTTCAAGACTAGCCTGGCCAACATGGTGAAACCCTGTCTCTACTGAAAATACAAAAAATAGCAGGGCGTGTTGGTGTATGCCTGTAGTTCCAGCTACTTGGGAGGCTGAGGTAGGAGTATGGCTTGAACCCAGAAGGTGAAAGTTGCAGTGAGCCAAGATTATGCTACTGCACTCCAGCCTGGGCAACAGAGTGAGCCTCATCTCAAAAAAAGAAAAAAGAAAAGTACAACTCCTAATTTAATGTTTTTGAAATATTTGCTTGGCACCTACCACAGACAATGTACTGTGATAAGTACTGGGGACACCATATCCTGTCTATGTCTGTTATGTTCATCTGCAGCTGGAGAGGGGATTGCAATATGCAGGATTCTGAAGAAACACCAGCATAAAGGGGCCAAATTACGCACGTAGGTCTCACATACAGATCACTAGAGAAGAATTTTACCCAGATATGTAGGCAGTGGCCATTAGAGCAATAACAAAGGCAGCAACAACAAACAGTGGAGGGGAAATACTGCACATCCAAGAGCCGCAGACAACAGGTGTAGGGAACCTAGGGCCTCTGGAGTTGATCTCCGTCTTCAGTGAATTTTAATTCCTAAGTAGAACAAGTATTTCAAAATTCCCCATTTTAAATTTGTAAATAAAAGGAGAACAATTATTTTTGTCCTGGAAAAAGAATGATTTCCAAATGGTGCAGAGGTCATTGGAGAACTGAAGGGTGGTTATAGGAGCTGCTCATCTGCTTTGATGTTCTTAGGCCAACTGAATCAGAAGGTCAAAGGCCTCCAGGCTGTTGCCCCTCTCTGTAGGTTTCTGGATTGCTACTTTTCTTTACTTGTACTTCTGTGGATTTTATTCTATGTCCCTCTGCCTTGTGTTCTCTTTCCCTCAGTATTTATATATCTCTGTTATATATATATACACACACATATACAAGCAGGTATATATATATATATATACACACACACACACACACACACACACGCAGACATACTTACATATGTACATATTCTATACATATACATGTACATTTTCTCATATATTCTATACATGTACATACATTTTCTCTCTGCTTTTTAAAAAAATTTCTGTAATATAGAATTGAAAAGTATGTTTTGCATTTCTTAGTATGGTTTCTTGCATATAATTTGTGTTTCTTGAATTGTTTTCAAAGAATATAAAGGAGGTAAGCGAAATTATTTAAATTCCTTTATAATTAAAAAAATTCAAGGAATTGGAGTGGCCATCTATGTGGCATCTGTTTTTTTCACGTGTATGTGTGTGTGTGTGTGTGTGTGTGTGTGTGTGTGTAATGGGAATAAGATAGTGCAAAGGCCAGACTAGAAAACAAGCTTATCATCTGTTAGAGCAGAAAGTAACAGTTTTTGTCTCACTCATTCACCCATTCATTGTAGCTCCGATTTAGGAATAGAAAGGTGAAGGAAGATTGCAGTTATCATATTGCAAACTATAGCATCTTATTGACATACTGTATTAACTCTTTCTTACTAGGAGTTTCTTACTAGGTTCTAATATGTTGGTCACTTTTTCTCCAGAAGAAGAAAAAATTCTTTCTTTCATCTTCATAAGCTACCTAGGAGTTACCAGGTTTTCTGAAATATTTATTATGAATTAATTAGTAGATATTGTGCATTTAAATGAGATGTGACTGGGTTCTTCCATGTTCACTTGCTCTGCCTTTCAAAATTTAAAGATAAACATAAGGCTGTCTAGAGGTTGTGGAGATAGATTATCAGTCTTTTTTTCCTCTAGTTATTAGAAATACTTATCGTAAAGCCTAAGTGATACAATCTATGCGGCATTTTAACTAGATTTCAGTGTTTTCTTTCTGAAGATGGCATCTGGAGAACAATCTGGCTGTAATTCCCCCAATAAGATGCCTTTTGTGGACTGATATCTCAAAATACACCTTACAACCATCATAAAGAATAGTGAAGTTATCAGCACCAAAAGTAGTCTGCCGTCATCAAATGAAGAAGAAGTATTTTTAGTGAAGTCACCCAGATTAGCTATCATATGAGAATGTATCTACATGGCATGACTAAAGCTTTCCTGGTCCATTTTGACAAAACCTCCTATGGTAAATTGGTATAGCTAGCCATCAGAATCTTGATTTTGATTGTGAGTAAGATGTACCTATTAGATCAGGGGGCCAGGACTAGGAGGCTACACACCCATATGGCATGCCACTTTTCTAAAACTGCTTCAAAGCTTTCCCAATGCTGTTAGTACAGAGACCAAACTTCCTACCTGCATGACCTGGGCCCTGAACTGCTATCGCTTTCAGCACTCAGCTTCTCAAGCATTTTTTTCAATGTATCGATAAGTCATGCACACTCTTTCTCTACCCTGGTATTCAGCTATTCTAGTTCTCCTGCCCGTGGTAATCTCTCCTGACCGTTTCTCGCACTTCTTTCCCTTTGTCTGGTTTAACCTTCGGGTGCCAATTTAAATACCACTTCCTCCAGGATGTCTCATCTGATACTCAAAGGATGCGTTAGGTTTCCCGAAAATGCTTCCATGGCACCCAACACTTCCCCTGCCTCATTTTCTCACTGCTGTAATAGCTCATGTCATTGTCTGCATCCTCTACTAGATAAGAAGCCCTGTGAACATTTTAGCCTCTATCTTGTACAGGTTTGTGCCCAAAGTACTTACCACAGGTATTCACGTGAATACTTTTGAATGAGTAAGCTTCAGATTATGTGAGGTGATACCAATACCAAGGAATTAGAAAAAAATGAACAGACAGGTATAATGTGAAAGAAGACTGGGTAGAGGGGTCTGGTCCAACAGATAGTATATATTAGGTGGATACACTAGTAGTGACAGCTATGGGCCACTGGTAGAGGCCCTCAGATAAATGAAGTATGCAGTCAGGAATTGATTTTGGATATCAGCTACCTAGTATGAGATTAGCATTTAGAAATCAGATTCTTGGCCGGGCATGTGGTGGCTCACGCCTGTAATCCTAGCACTTTTAAGAGCTAAGGCGAGTGGATTGTCTGAGCTCAGGAGTTTCAGACCACTCTGGACAACATGGAGAAACCCTATCTCTACTAAAATAAATTTTTTAAAAAATTAGCCAGGTGTGGCGACGGGTGACTGTAGTCCCAGCTACTCAGAAGGCTGAGGTACGAGAACTGCCTGAACCCAGGAGGCAGAGGCTGCAGTGAGCTGAGATTGTGCCACTGCACTCCACCGTGGGCAATACAGTGAGACTCTTTTTTTTTTTAAAGAAAAAAATGGAAATCAGATTCTTGTCCCTGGGAAGATTGTCCAATGCAAGTGAGAAGTCTAGTCCCTAAAAACCTGTTTGGTTCAAAATACTGAAATATCAAACCAATTTCTGGAACTATGTATATTGCAAGTGTCTTGGCATCAAGAACAAGGTGAGGACCCAGCCATTCTATCTGTAGCACAAGATCAGAGTGGTGCCAGAGCAAAGCAGATGATGTAGAATCTGGGAATCCTTGGACTCCCCCAAAATTCAGGAAAACAATTACTTTTCGAGTCTAGAGAAAAGATGGGCCTGCAGATGGATGCTAAAGGGCTCCAATTACAGTAATTTGAAGGATTTGAGGACAAGGACTACAGAAGTCATTACCCCTCTCAGACAATTCAGTTATGAAGAAAGACAAACGGATCTGACTAGCCTGCCTCTGGAGGTTAACGTGCATGGATCATTCACGTGGGAAATCTACATGGAAGCTGGGACAGCAAGACAGGAACAGATTCCCAGGTCGGAAGTGTACATGTATTTATCGTTCCCTCAAAAGATTCTCTACTTACCCTAGGATAAAGTTATTTGCAAAGGACTTTTGTCTTTCTTAAGCCTGTGTATTGGGGCTCTTGCCTAATAAATAACATTCTTTAAGATATTTTCCAAATATACCTTTTTAGTTTTTGTGTTGAAAAAGGAATCTTCCAAAATACCCTTTTCAACACAAAAAATGGGGCGAGGACTCAACGGTAGTGAATATCAGCTGTATTCTGACAGACTGGGACAGTAGTTACCTGAGTGAACATTCCAAAAGGAATTTCAGTCTGAGTCTCACATTGTTAGGAGAGGCACTCCATGACCAAAGAATCTTAGCAGAGTAGAGCTTGTTCACAATACTTGTCCAGGTCTATCATTCCAGCGTCTATCATTTCTGGCAAGCCTTTAAGTCATAGCCTCGATGACAAAGCTCCCTAAATAAGCCAGGAGAGAATCATTTTAACCCAGATAGACCAACTAGAAAAGCTCTCAGCCTTGAGTCAAACTAGGTCAGACAACCAAACATATAGTCAAAACTCTAACAGAATTAGGAAACTTGTCATGACAACCTTATAAAGAATTTCATCCAAAAATCAATACTTTCTAGCATTGGATTTAAGTCCTAGGATTGTATCCAAGTCAGACTGCTCGTTTTTTCCCCTTAATGTTGACATATTTTTTCAACATGAAAAATGGGGAGCGGACTCAACAGTAGTGAATACCGGTTGCGTTCTGAGAGACTGGGACAGTAGTTACTTGATTAAACATTCCAGAAGGAATTTCGGCTCGATGTTCTACAAGTTGAATGTAAGCCACAACTTTTTAAATATGAAATATTGGTTTCTTTACCAGCATCTATGAGAAGAGACAGTTTTTTTTAAAAAAAGAGAAGCAGGAAAAGACTATATAAAGAAAGGGGTCAGTGACTGTGTTTTTGTTGTTGTTTTGCTTGTTAATAGTCTTCAGTGTTCTGCTGAGATCTGTTGAAATATCTCCCTCTTTCCACAAACCACGAGGTTTCTCAGAATAGGGTCTCGTTTTGCTCACCTACTGATACTGTGTTTGCCACAGAGAGCAGACATGCTTTCTATTGAACAACTGAATAAATGAATCAGTGTGTAAATGGCAATTTCCCTAAAAGCACTAAGTTAGCTGTTTTTCCCTTCCTAAATCAGAAAGAAAGGACAAGGCAGCCTAGATTTATTTATCTCAACCATGCTGAGAGCAAAAGCCACTTGAAAACAGGTCCAGCAAGAGATGCATGGGTCAGAGCAGAAAGAGGCTAACAGGCCATGGTGGAAGAGTGTTCTCTATGAAACCTTCCAAATGCCCTTGATCTTCTCTTTATGCTCTCCCAGAATACTCTTCTGAGCTTAATAGAGCCATTTGTCATTCAGAGAATTGGATGTTTCAGACTGTTGGAGGAGTGGAGTAAAACAGAGAACTATAACACCTTGTAAGACTGAGCAAGTCCTGGTGCCCAGGGCATTGCTTTCTGTATATTCCTCTGCTACGGTTTGAGTGTCCCTCTCCAAAATTTGGGTATTGCCAGTGTGGTAGTATTAAGATGTGAGCCTTTCAGAGGGATTAGGCTATGAAGTATCCCCGCTCCTGAATTGATTAATGCTATTTCAAAAGGGCTTTAGGTAGAGAGTTTTCCCTTTCTTGCCCTTCTGCCTTCTGTCATGTGAAAACAGAACAGTTCCTCCCCTCTGGAGGATACAGCTTTCAAGGTGCCATCTTGGAAGCAGAGACCAGATTCTCACCAGACACCTGAACCTGTGGATGTCTTAATCTTGGACTTCCCAGTGTCCAGAACTGAGAGGAGATAAAATTCTCTTCTTTATAAATTACCAGTTTGTGATACTCTCTGTCATAGCAACACAGACAGACTAAGATGGCCTCACTCATCCTCAAGCAATCACAAGACATGAAAATTAGTGCTATTACCATTGAGCAGATAGAGGAATCTGAGGTACAGAGAGGTTAGGTGACTTGTCCAAAGTTACAAAGCTACTCTGTGGAGATTATGACTCCAGAGTCCCCATCTTTAACCACAGAGGAACTTGGCTGTCCAGAATATGGCCTTACCTCCACAGAATCATCATCCCATCACTTTGTTTTCTGAATACATGGCACCTTAGGAAACAAATTCCAACTGTTCCACTAAATCCTCCCATTATTCTGAAGACACGTAAAGTCAAGTGTGTGGAGCAGAAGATAATCTGGTGGTGACCTCGAAGCATTTTCAAACCACCCAGAGCTAAATGAGCCGATGGCCAACGTGTAGGAAAGCTGAGCTCTGGGAAGGCGGGGACCCCACACTTGCTAAGGGCCTTTGCTCTTTCACCTTCCTGTCTTTTCACTGCCACAAGCCTTCTCACTGGCAGTCATTTCTGACTCCATGTCCTCCCACTTGTCAAAAGGTCTCCATTTGCCTGACGATAATGAGCAATTTGCTCTAATCTGTGAATAGAAATTGGAATTCAATTTATTTTAGTGGCATTTCAAGAAGAGAGATGCTTAAACAAGATATTTGATGTCCTCTATGTTACTGTTGAAGGTTAATAGCTACCCAATATGCATACTTGAACTCCAAACTATGTTCTTGAGAAAATGGAATAATTAAGCCACAAGTGGAAATTACTTGTATTTTAGGAGGTTTCTTGCTGTAGCAACATTATTAAGTAATATCTTTTCAAAGTTGGCAGTCAGCTCTCAAATTTTTATTTTCAAATGTATATGCTATCCATTAATTTCTGTTAATTTTGTTCAGTATTGAAAATGGGAAGAAGTCATTATAGGACTGAAATCTGAAGTTGGTATTTTGTGATATGCCTTATTCTCCTCATAAACCTCTTTGCTTCAGAAATTTGTCTTCACTTGAATATATTCTAAACATAAACATTGCCTTATTAGAAATATTTCTGAATTTATTTTAGAAATGTAGCTCTGATACAGCCATTTAGGCTGAATGTTTCACAGCCACTTAAAATTCTGTTTTTGAGAAATATTTATTGACATAAATTAATATGGGACCTGGGGAAATGTTCATTATATAATGTGAGTGAAAAAATGTTAAACCTAATGCAGAGCATTAACATCATTTTAGAAATATAATTCTACATGTGCACAGATGTACACATAGGAAAAATGATTTTTAAAATACCAGATATCTGAATAGTGGATTTTAGATAGTTTTAATTGATTTTAATGTTTCAGTATTGACAGTTGTTTTGTAATAGATACAGATTGTTTTCATACTCTATTATGTTTATTATTTTGTAGATTATAAGAAAATTGTCGTATTTGAAACTCAAACACCACAGATAGGGCTGAAATATTTCCTAAGTATCTTATAATTTCAGTCCCCTCCATAGAGAGTAACATGGTTACTAATTTGATGGGAGGCTGGATTTCTCAAAAGCAGCGCTGTAGACATGTTATGCAGGACAACACCTTTTTTGAGAGTGGATGGGGATTGCTCTTCTGTACGTGTAGGATATCTTATCCCTGGTCCCTACCTACCAGATGCCAGAAGCACCCACCTCTTAGTTGTGGCAACTAAAAATGTCTCCAGGCTTTGCTAAATGTCCTCTGGAGGACAAAGTCACCACCAGTTGAAAACCTCTGTTGTCTAGCTTCCTAGGACTTTTTTCTCTGCTTTGGCATGCATATACACTCACATAAAAATACACCACCAAAAAATAAATGATATTTTGTACATATCTACAACTTGCTTTTGCTCTATTCAATATTATGTCTTTGTGGCCTTTGTAAGTTAATGCATGTAGATTTTGTGTATTACATTAATAATCAGAAAACAAAAAAATGTAATAAAAATTTACAGAGAAGAAATGTATGCCAGCATAATCCACACAAAGACCTTTAGGGGGCCATCACTCTACATAAATATAATGCAGAAGGTGACTCTGGGGGCATGTTCCACTCCCTGATGAAAGGAAGAACCCCCCTAAAAGCCACTGTGACTGAGAACCAAGTTAAAAGAAAGGAATGAAACAACTGGATGCCCCATCTAGGCAGAATGTGAAAAAAGGATGTAACCCTCAGATTCAGGGCAGCAGGTGTCAGTCCCCAGAACAAGGCTAGTCAAAGAGTCCTCCTGCATTAATGTCTTCTCACCAATTGCCGCAATCCAACACCGGCTTATTTCTTTGTCCCCTTTTCTACATCTAAACCTATCACTACAAACCTCTTTTTTTTGAGTATAGAGAACTCACATTAAAGCAATATTTAACCTTTGAGTTTAGAATCAATGTTCAAAAATAGAATTTAGGTTAATTCTTCACCCCTAAATTATAACAGTCAATTTCATTCACAAGAAACAGAGCTTTGATAGCTCCCCAAGAGCTCCAAGTCCTAGGGTGCCTCTTCCTTGTCCCAACTCAAACCCTCCTTCCAGACGTAATGACTACCCTGAATTTTTTGATGATCATATTTTGCTTTTCTTTGTGGTTTGTTACCCATCCCTAAATAATGTGGCAGCTTTGTCTATTTTGAACCTTATTTAAATTGAACAGTAGTTAATTTCTTTCTTTTCTTGCCTTTCTTGTCTTGCTTCTTTCATTCATCATTACATGTGAGAATCATCTAAAATGTTAATCATGGCTGTGATTCGGTCATGATCATTACTGTAGATATTCTGTTTTGTGAATAGACAACAGTTATTTATACATTCTATTCTTTCTGGTTATTTAGTTTTTTTTTCAATTTTAGATATGACAAAGAATTTTGCAATATGTACTCCTCCTGCTCATGGGTCCTGGGACATATGTGCATGAGTTTCTCTAGGGTACATACCAAGCAGTGGATTAACCACATCGAAGGGTTTGTATGTGATTTAAACTCCTGAGAGCACTGAAGAAAAGTTTGCGTCACATCCTCACCGTCACTTGGATGTTCAAAGCCATTAAAATTTCAATGTGGTTTTTGCTTTTCAATATTGTGCAATTGAATATAAATACCTGCAAATGATAAGATGGCATAGGCCTTTGAACTAAATGAACGCTAGGTGAAGTTATCTGAACGAGCTTCTCCCCACCCCTGGATGAGGTGAGGCCAGTATCTTACAAATTTCTCCATCTTTCCCCTTGACAGTCAGGAGCTTAGAAGAAGAAGGGAGGATGGAGCTACAAAAACTGAGTCTGAAGAGTGCCTGGGTCCAAGCCAGAGAAAATTTTAAATGCTCTGTCACCAAATCCAAGAAGTTAGCTAAAAAGTAATGTTTCAAACAACTAAATGGAATCATTATTAAATCCAATGAGAAAAACAAATAGAAAACAAGAACCCAGTTACAAGCTCAAATACTGTGCCAAAATGGAACTTTTTCAACTTCCTGCCTGCCCACAGCTATTCATTAACAGTGCTCCCCATCACAGTAAATGACATCACTATTCACCCTGCAGACCAAAACACAGGAAGAATATTTTTATGGAATTCTTCCCTTCCTTCACCATCCACACCCAATAACTTTTTCTCAAATATGCCTGCTTCTCTCTATCCCTATCTCCAATACCTTAATATCTTAGTCTAGGTCACTCGTAGGACTTGTATGGATATGAGCCATTAACAGCTTCCGCATTGCTTTCCCTGAATCCACTGTATTTCAAGCCCCTAAGTCGGGGATCTGATGCCTGACATACAGTACTGTATTGATAAATGAATCAATGAATTTATTCTTGTTTCCTTCCAGGCTATTCAGCAAGGATATCTTCTTAAATACTGGTCTAATTGCATTGCTACAAACCTTTACATCTTTCAATGGCTTCCCATTGCTTTTAGGATAAAATTCCAAGTTATAACTTCATGTTCTCACTCATAAGTGGGAGTTGAACAATGAGAACACATGGACACAGAGAGGGGAACAACACACACCAGGGCCTGTTGGGGAGTTGGGGGCAAGGGGAGGGAGCTTAGAGGATGAGTCAATAGATGCAGCAAACCACCATGGCACACGTATACCTATGTAACAAACCTGCACATTCTGTACATGTATATCTTTTTAAGAAAAAAACCAAAAAACTTTAAAAGTAGAAACATTAAAAAAAATACAATAAACATGGAAAAAAAATTGCAGATTCTGGACGTTCTATTAGCCTGAGTTCCTATCTAAGGATTTTGTGAGATCAGAGCCCTCAAAAAACTCAATGGATAAGAAGCAGGGGAATAAACCTTTGTTGTTTTAAGATTAAAAAAAAATCCAAGTTATTTAATACACCTTACAAGACTGTAAGTGATCTTCTCATGCTTAACTCTCAAGCTTTATCGTTCACAAGTTTTTCCTTTGAAAACCATATTTTAGATATTCTGAACTTCTAGTAGAGGCTACAATACTCTTTGCTATCTCTTGTCTCTGGGACTTTGCACATACATATCTCTTTCCTAGAACACTTCTCAAAAGGCTATTTCCCTCTTAGTAGCTACATGGATTATTTATCAATATTCTGGCCCTTTCTCCATCGAGGCCTCGTAGGGTTGTGTTTTCTTGCTCCCTTAGGTTAGGTATAGTCATGTAAATCTTTCTGGCTAATAAAATTTGATCAGAAGTGACTTGTACCACTTCTGGGCTGATGATGGAAGAGCCAGTGGATAGTCATCTATTCTTTGTCTGTCTGTCTGTTTCTCTCTCTCCATTTCACCTCAGGATCCAAATGTCTTCACCTATAACTGTGTCTGGCTGTTAGGAATGTGCTCTGATAAATACAAGAGATGACTTTCCTACTCTGTCCCACCAATTCTGCTTCTGAAGACCTGTGTATAAGGCATACGCCTGGTGTGCAATTAGAAAATAATTGTTGGCTCTTAAATTTGCTTTTAAAAATGAGTTTCTAATCCAGAAATGGCACACAGAGAGTGTGTCATTGGTGTATCTGACTTCTTGGTAATGCACTGAAGGCATTGGGCTAGTTCTTGGGACTGGCCCAGAATTGTGTCATGACTGGTACCACCGTGGGGTAGCCTTTGGAAGCTTATCCCAATGTGTGGGATTAGATAGGTACTAAAAACATCCATCAGGCAAGATAGAAAGCAATTTCAACTGTGATTCCTGTTGCCCTGTCCCTTCCTCTTTCTGTCTTTTCATATCTCTATCACTCCTGTATTTCCCCTGCCTCCTTCTCTCTCCTTTACTCTCACCCTCTTTTTCTCATTTGCACTCTCACTCACTTTTCTTCTATCACTGCCTTCTATTTTTGATGAGTACCAAAAACAAATTAGGAAGTGTTTACTTTGTCAGCAAGTGGGAAAGAGATCCTACAGCATCTTTATCTCCCATCCCCTTCACTTCCCCTCCCTCCCAATCTCATCCCTTCTCCTCCCCATCTCTTTTTCTCTGCGCCTGCCCCTTTCTCTCCCTCTTTCCCTTGTCCTCTTCCCCTCTGTTCTTCTTTTGGTTTTAAATACTATAAAATGAAACAGAGCGTGCTCAAAACCATGATAATCTTTTCAAAGAAAGAGAATCTCTTTAAATCTACATGGTTTGGGAGAAAAGAAACCATTTGCTTTCTTCCTTGGGGTCAAGGGTCTTTTAAAAGGCTGAGATAGAACTAACAATTAGAGAAGCCACCCTGTTGTTCTACCTCCCGACCCCCTTCCCTAGCCGGTTTCCAGAGCCTCTCAGCCTGGCTTTCTATTCCCTTTTCACTGCTCTGCTCTCTTTACCTATACTTCACTGCTGGAAGTCTAGTTATTCCCACCTACAGGGTTTGTTGAAAAAGATGAAAATTACTAAGATTCTTTAGAATTAGTTGGTATAAAGACAATATACATTGATCGAAAACATCTTAGGAAATAGTTTAAATTGCAGAGTTGCAATACTATTCAGGCATAATAACAGGGGGTATTTACGAAAATTGGTACTGCTTTTCAACATATTATTAAAAAGAAGAAAAGGTACCTAAATTGCTTCCCTCATTTTACTCAACCTACTAGCTCAAAGCTAATAAATAGTACACATTTATGAAACAATTTGGTAGGGTTGGTACCAGTCTAAGGTTGCTTCCTCATGGAGCTATTATTTTGTAACATATCCCTTTTCAAAGAAAATTCAAAGGTTTCCTGTATATATTCAGGTATATTCAACACAAAAACCAAAGCAGGTATGTGTCTCAAGTCTGTGAGCAAAAAGAATTTTCGTATCTGAGTTTTGAACTTGAATTTTTTCTACATCGCTTTCCTTTGAGCCCTTACAGTTTCTTAATGATCTAGACAAAACAACAAGGATTAGATAGTATTAAAAAAGCAGAATAATAAGGTAGCAATTTATTATTATACACAGTCTAAAATCATCTTCCAGGATGATTTTTAAATACTATTTAGGAGTTTATCATAAAAGCAGAAACCATTTCATCCAAATGCAATGAGGTTTTCAGAATGTGATTTTTTTTTCCAAAGGAAGAATGCTTCAAAATAAAGTTGCCCCAATGTCAACTATGCCTGTGTTGTGATGAACGTACAAAAATTAGCAATTAGCAAATTAAAAAAGTAATGTTGCCATTTCTGAAACTTCCATAGTAAAATGAAACTATTCTTAGCTAACATTTTTTTTGAAAAGTTACTCTATGCCAAGCGTCATGCTAAAGGTTTTTACATACATTGTCTCATTTCATACATGAAGAAATGAATGCTCACAAAGTTTAAAGAAATTAATGCTCGCAAGTTTACTTAGCTCTTAGTTGGCGGGGCTAATGCTTGAACCCAGGTTTGTCCAACTTCAGGCCCATGCTCACTCTCAGTGTAAAGATTAAGTTCAAGAATTCCAGAATCAGAGTATCTGGGTTTCGATTCCAGCTCCACTCTTCTAGCTCAAGGTCTAATTGAGGACATTTTAAAATCTCTGTGTCAGCATTGTCTCTATACAAAGGAGATAATCTATAATCATACCTACCTTATAAAGTCGTAATGATGACAAAATGAAATAAAATATATACATCACTTAAAAAATGGAACAGCATCTCGTAAGTGCTGTGTAAGTGGTCCAGACTGTTATCCTTTATTCTCATTTTCCCTGCCACCCCTCGTTTCCAGAAGAAAACAAAACAAAAAACTGAAGTATTTTTGTTTTATGTTTTACTTTTCTTCCTCAATAGAGCACAATAATGGTAATTTAAAAATAAGTTTTAGTTGAGAGAGAGTGACTAAATAAAAGCCTAATAATGGCAGATAAATTAATTACTTTCAGGCTTCCCCAACAATGTGATGTTCTATCTTCCTTACATGAGGACAGCCCAGGCAAAGTTAACCTAATTCAAGCAGACCAGAGCCATTTGTCATCTTCATGCTGTGCTTTGAATGGGCTTGTTGGCCACACCCACAGCAGTCCTGGAGCTGGCAGGCCCTTCCTGTGTGGAGGGTTATGACTGGGTATTGTCAATTCCCTGAGGAGAGGATGCAGGAAGAGGGGCTGGGAGAAGCAAAGGAAAAGGGAACAGATGGGGAACTAAGGTTGGTTTAGAAACGATTTCATTTGATCCTAAAGATAACATCCATCTGCCTCCCTTCCACTCATTCTCCTTCCCTCTTTTCCTTTCTCCCTACCCTATTTCCCTTTCTCTTCTCTCCTTGCCCCCAATCTTTCTCTCTTTACTTCACTTTCCTCTTTTCTTCCTCTCTTTATATTTGAGTCCCTATGTTTATTTATGCCCATTTTCTTACTGAGAAAACTGAATTTTAAAATATCAATAACTAGCTCAAGTTCACATGGTATGCTTGTAATGAAGTTTTATTACATATATTTAAGGTGTGCAATATAATATTTTAAAATACATATATAGTGAAATGGTTACTATGGTCAAGCAAATTAACATATTTGTCGTTTCACATAGTAACCCCCTACCTGTTTTATGGCAAGAGTACTTAAAATTTCTCAAATACAATACAGTGTTATTAGCTATGATCCTCATGTTACACATGTAATGGAAATCTGTATAAAGTTCACTTTGGTTCATAAGGCCTTGCTCTTTCAGTGGTACTCCCCTACCTAAAAGAGGATGAGGACATATAGGCAAAGGGAGAGGCACCTCCCTAGGAAGACATGGCAGGAACAGAAGGGCCTCCATTAGTAGCATGAGGGACCACCTTTTGTCTTTTGGGTCATCGCTGCACTAGCCTGCTCTAGAAAGTTTTTATTTTTGCCTTCCACTTCAAGGAAAAAAAAAAAACAAACTGTGTTGACTATCACCAGGGCTGCTGCCTACTTTTTCTTCTTGTCTGCCAGAGAAGAAAAATCTCAACCACATCTTTCTCAGTGGTTTGACATTTGAATTTTCAGACAGTAATAAACTATACTGCCTCTTTGAGGGTTGGGATTGTTCCCTCATTGCTAAACTTCACAGTTTGCTGCACTTTGCTGGATTTGCAAAATGTGAAGATAGGCTCAACCTCCTTGGGGACTGATTATATTTTTAAAAAAATCTGCATTTTTGTATTAACTCTCAAAGAGGCAAAAATATACTTCCTTTCTCTAACTGATTCCATTTTCTATGGACTTCGTAGGTCAAATTAGGCTTCTCGAATATTGAAGTCCTCTAGGCATTTCATTATACCTTTTGGACAAGGAAGAATGCAAGTATAAGTTAAAATATATAAAGCACAAGTTTCTGTCTTTTAGAGGAAAGCTTTCCTAATGCCTCTGTACTTGTCTCATCTGCCTCTAAAGTGCACTTGCCTTATCATTTTTCCTGTAGGTAACAAACCATACCTTGGTGCTGGCTCTGTCTAGTAATAGTTGCAATTATTTTGCCAGATGGTGCTTATGTGTTTGTTTAAAATGCTAAATATTTATTTGATAAATATATATTATCAAACAGCTTATGGATACATCAACAAGAAGATTGACGGATCTAATCAAAGATGATCAATGAATGATATATGTATAAAGTAAGATTTCAAGTATATATGATGAGTTATCAAATACAACACTTAGAGGGGATGGCAGGAACTGCTGAGTTGGAATGCTACCTTTCCTCTTAGTCGTCAAAGGAAGGCCTTGGTAGCCCTCCTGGACACTAAAAGAGGAAGCACATCGTAGTTATGGCCAAGAAAAGAAACATTTATGAAGCAATTTCTCCTGATTGATGATTCAAAGCAGTGAGATGTTTCTGATTTAAAAAGAAAAATCCAACCAATTTGTCAGTGCAATGTTGGAAGGAACAAAGTTTCTCATTTGATTCCATTGACTTAACACATACTGCGAATACCAAGTACTCCGTTAGTCCTCAAACATGGAGAAGGCAGATGCATGCAGAATAGCTGCTTAATAGAAGCACTGTCATTTGTTAAAAGAAATGTCTGCTTACATTTCCTTGGGCTCTTTAGGAGTGGTAATAAACCAAGCATAACCCCATTTGTTTCTGTAGCACAGCTACAATGCCATAAACAACCAAAGTAGGAGTAAATATTTTTCTGCTTCTCAACAAGAATACGTTCCTGTTAAACTCCCTGTTTACAAATATACTTTCCCTGGATTGGGCTTTTCTTTCTTTTTTTTTCCTTAGGGACATTTTGGCTTTTCCCCTTAATCAGAAAGGAAGGGGCCAATGACAATTCTGGTGAATTTAAGCACGGCCACATTGACCCTGCCAGAGAAGCTGCTGATTGCTTGACTTAGTTCATACTAAGTGGTCATGAATATTCATCTCATTCTGTTTTGTCTAGGATGTGAATAAGTGCCTCATTTACTAGAGCTATTTATGATATCTTGTAGGATTCCAGAGTAATTTGTAAAAGAAGCAAAGTTTAGGTGCAATGTGAAAGAGATATAAGTTCGAGAAAGGGTGTTTCAAAAAGCTAACATTTCTCAAATCTCTAGGGAGATTTTTAAAACATACTCTGCATGCATTAAATGAAAATCTCTGGAGGTGAGGTCATGATATCATGTTTTTTGAAACTCCCTAAATTGGTTTAATGTGCAGCCAGGCTTTTCTACATGTTTAAGCTCCTAAATATAACTTACAACCTGTAAGAGAATGAATTTCATTGGGGAAAGGGCCTGAAGAATCAGCTCACAGAGGAAGATATGCAAATGGCCAATACATATTTAAAAAAATATATTAAACTTCAATAGTAACCAATGAAATGCAAAATGAAACCACAGTAGAGTAGTATTTCTTCCAATTATGTTGGTAAAGTTTCAAAGCTGACAATATTTAATAGGATGTAAAGGACATAGCAGCCATCTTATGAACATCAGTTATATACCTTGGCTGTTGTGAGCAACAGTATGGTAAGGGTAGGTTTGGCCCCCGCTCTGCCCCTAGAATGCTCCCTGAGTGCTAATTCCCATCAAGGTAACAGGATCTTCTTAATCCCAATGTTTTATCCTAACTTAACCTGGCCAATTGAATAACTTTCGTCAGTGCTTTCGGAATGACTCTTTTCTCCTCTAGATATAAAAGAAGTTCACCACCAGCAGCCAACTGATGACCACAAAGAAATGAGACTGAGGATGAAACCAATATAAAGAGGATACCAGTGAAACTATAACCTTCCAGTTACATGAGCCAACAAATCCCCTTTCTGTTTAAAGAAGGTTGACTTGGTTTTTGTTTATTTGTTCATTATTATTTATAACTAAAAATACTATTTAATAAGGCTGCAATGGGCAATAACAAACTCAACTGTTGCAGACACAAACTGGAAGTACTCTTTGCAAGGAGCAATTAGCTATATGTATACACACACACACACACACACAAAACACATATACATACACATATATGATTAGAAACATTAAAAATAATCATACTTCTCACTCTGCAATCTCACTGCTAGGAGTTTACCCTAAGGAGATAATCACAGTCAAAGATTTATGTTAAAGAATATTCATAACAGAGCTACTTTTAATAGCTAGAAATTAGAAATAGCCAAATGATCAACCTAATAATCTCACATAAGCAACATTTATTACAATTATATGGCACAGTTATTAACACTGTGCCTTTAACAGTATTTACTGATTATCATGAATTTTAAAAATGTGTATACCTGAAGGAAAATATAATCCAATATAAAATAATTATTTTGGCTAGTGGGATTATGGGCAATTTTTATTTCCCTCTATGGACCTTTTTCGTGATTCCCAGTTCTCTGCAATGAGGATGTATTAGTTTTTCTAATCAAGATTCTTACCATGCATAATGAGTACATCCTCTTGCAACCTTATATCATTTTTTATCTTTCCCAGAGGATATCCCTTTCCAAAGAACCAGTCTTTTAGCAGTCTAGGGCCCTGTGAAATACTGAGAGGCAATAGTCGAATCATGCAGGATTCCCCTTCTGCACGTTTCTAGCATTCTCAGTAAGCACTATTCTCAGCACCCTCCTTTATTCTCCCAGGCCATCGTGGGCTAGCTCAACATCCTTTCTGTGGCCTTCTAATCAGGGCTGTGATGAAAGGATGAGGGATGGAGTGGGATCTGGGAAATTCCCCTGTTCTGCTGACCATTGGCACTACCTTTAAATCATTGAATTTTTTAAAGATTCAAGAATAATCTATTTTAATTGATTGACCAGCTCCACAGACTGCTTGACCTTCTATTTTTGCCAACTTTAATCAACTGAAAAGCATCATAGTAAAGAATTACTTGAAATTCCAATTTTGCCAAAGTTAAAGGCCCAGGGCATCTTGGTTACTACCTTCTTTCTTTAAATGAGTTCCCCTTCTGTGGCTTTATTTGCTCTAAGGAAAAGAGACAGAAATCCTTTTTAGCAATAAGTTGCAAGGGGCTTCTTTCAGAGAAAGTGTAGAGCAGCTGATATCTTCAGCATGTCTCATGCAGATAGACAGTTGTTATCCATGCAGTTGAGCTAGGTTCAAGTTCAACATGGAAAGGAATAAGAAGAGAAGGCTCAGGTCCAGCAAATGAAGAAAAACAGCCCTTATGCTTTGAATGACAAGGGCTTTGCCAGTCAGAGAGCCTGACTTCTATAGTGATGACCTGAACAGTACCTTCTATTTATGGTGAGGCAAGTGACACCCCCAAAATCGAATTATTTTCCGACTATAAAATTCTCTAAGAGAGATGAATCTGCTACTGACTGAAGCGAGGAAAGGAAAAGAATGTGAAAAGCTCCAAAGTGGAGATTGCTCACAGGTATCAAATATTATGGCTAATACAGAAAGGAGATTAACATGCTGAAAAATACCCAAGCAATTAAGATAATCTGTATCCACTGTGGTTCCTATCCCAGATTAGCGTTTCTCAAACTTTAATATGCTTAGAAACCACCTGGAAGACTTTTTAAAATGTCACTTCTTATTGAGGAGGCCTGGAGTGAGATTTTGCATTTCTAACAAGCTCTCAGGTGATGCTGTATGTTCAAGAATCACACTTTGGGGCCGGGCGCGGTAGCTCACGCCTGTAATCCCAGCAGTTTGGGAGGCCGAGGCGGGCGGATCATGAGGTCAAGAGATTGAGACCATCCTGGCCAACACGGTGAAACCCCGTCTCTACTAAAAATACAAACAAAATTAGCCGGGCGTGGTGGCAGGTGCCGGTGGTCCCAGCTACTCAGGAGGCTGAGGCGGAAGAATCACTTGAACCTGGGAGGAAGGGGTTGCAGTGAGCCAAGACTGCGCCACTGTACTCCAGCCTGGCAACAGAGCAAGACTCCGTCTAAAAAAAAAAAAAAAAAAAAATCACACTTTGAATAGCCAGGTCCTAGACCTGGGAGAAGGATGAGGCTTGGATATTATCTGTGGGTGTGCAGGTTTTGCATATAACCTCTGACAGATGGGGTATATGAGAAGTTAGAAACTCCAGGTAGCTGTAAGAGAATTGTGATAGGAAACAGGGACAATGAAAGTAGCACAGGAAGCAGTATAGCACAGCATGAAATATTGCCAGTGGTTAAAAGCATCATTTTTGGAGTTGGAATTTGACATGCTTAGCCTTTGCATTCCCACCCAAATCTCATTTAGAATTGTAATCCCCTAATCCCCATGTGTGAAGGGAGAGACCAGGTGGAGGCAATTGAATCATGGAGCAGTTTCCCCCCCATGCTGTCCTCGTGATGGTAACTGAGTTATCACGAGATCTGATGGTTTTATAAAGGGCTCTTTCCCCTTCGCTCAGCACTTTTCCTTCCCGCTGCCTTGAGAAGAGGGTGCCTTGCTTCTTCTTTGCCTTCTGGAGTGATTTTTTTTAAGTTGCCTGAGGCCTTCCCCAGCTATGCTGAAATGTGAGTCAACTAGACCTCTTTCCTTTATAAATTACCTGGTCTTGGACATTTTTTATAGTAGTATAATTAAAAAAAACTATTAAGGTTAATGAAACATTTCATAAGGGATAGGTATTATATAACATATTTCTATTTATTATTTAGTTTGGAAAATCATTTAATTGAAGTATGTAAAAATTTTATTTTTAAAGTAACTCATTGAGGTTTTTTTTTGATAAGTTATAATAAACTTATCTTCATCTTAAAAAAAATGGGCTGATAGAAAATCTCTATATCTTTCAATGCAATGTTGTACCTGAAGCAGGTTACTGGACAGCTCTGAGTCTTAGTTTCCTTATCTATAAAATGGAAACATGACTGCAAGAGTTTTTGAGTGAGACATGTAAAATACTTGACATTGTAAATACAGAACCCATGCTGAAAATGTAGCAGTTGTTATTATGGCCATGTTTAGGGGCATGACTAAAGAAAGTTAATACAGCTAGAAAGAATAAAAAGAGGTTTCCATGATTAAAAGATGATGTCATTGGAAATGAGTCCTCAGATCTTCTTGGTTCCTGATGCAAGCACCTACCTTTTAGATTCAAAGTGCGTCTTTGTCTTGGAATCCTTTGGTTGTCTAGGAAATTTTGACCAACTATATATTTTATTGGAAGAGTGTGACATCCTGCCTCTAATACTCCAATCTGTTCATAAAGGAGTGAGAAATATCTGCCCTGGAGAGAGGAGCCAGTAGTATTTTTTAAAGGTGCCCCCAGTGTATAGGTCTTACTCTAAAGTGACTGTCCTTGTTAAGAGATAATCTGTATCTACTGTGGTTGCTATCCCAGATTAGTGTTTCTCAAATTTTAATATGCTTATAAACCACCTGGAATACTTTTTAAAATGTCAGTTCTTATTCAGGAGGCCTGGGGTGAGATTTTGCGTTTCTAACCAGCTCTCAGGTGATGCTGTTGGTTCAAGAATCACACTTTGAATAGCAAGGTCCTAGACCTGGGAGAAGGATGAGGCTTGGATCTTATCTGTGGGTGTGCAGGTTTTGCATATAACCTCTGACAAATGGGGTATATGAGAAGTTAGAAACTCCAGGTAGCTGTGTGAGAATTGTGATAGGAAACACGGACAGTGAAAAGGCATGGGAGGAGGGTGGATTGAGGGATTATTATTTAATGCAGGGCGTGGGAGGAGGTTGGATTGAGGGATTATTATTTATTGAGATCCTACCGTGTTTGGGCGTTTCACATATTTGTGTGTTTACCTCGTTTGTTCCACACAACTCTATGGACTAAGTAGAACTGAGAGACGATTGGAAATGCAATAGCAGAGGTCTCAAGCAGGTCTTTAAGTTCTCACAACTAAAAGTAGGGGAGCTGGGTTTAAGTCCAAATCTCTCTAATTTATCGTTTATGTTATACCTGCCTATCTCAGAAAGAACCTTTTGACAAATGCCTCCTGCTTGTATCTTGCATTCTTATTACCTGAGTCACTATTTAAAGGCCTTTTGAAAACAGGTACTCTTTGTTGACTGCAAAGCGTTCTATGTTTGCTAGATCATGTCATTTCGAATATAGCTGAATAAATAAGAGGCTAGGAAGGTGCAAATAACAATGGATATAGTTGAAATAAGTCTGGAGAAAGTTCCACTGCTGACAAAGAGAGCAGGTGGGGATCATAGGAGGAAGCCCTGGGCAGCACGAGTCAGCAGATGCCCCCAATAGAGAAAATGGTCTCCAAATGGAGACAAAGGGAAAAACCAAGAATACCCGCTGACCTCCCAATGTTACTAAGATTTTTTTTTTTTTCTAACCAAACCATGCAAACCTGGAGACCCAGCCCTCAGAGCTTCTCTGCTCCCTGGAGTTCTGGGACTCACTTAGAATTCTAGGGATTCTGAAGGCCAGAACTATGCCATCAGGTCCAAAGATAATTAAAGAGACTTCAAATTCCTGTAAATCTGGAACCACAGCACAAATGGCTCTAGGAGCCGGCTCCATTACCTCTTGTCAGATGGTTGTATTAGGTCCATGTGGAAATGGCCAGAGGAATCTGGCCTTTGGAGAGAGAAAAATGAATATAGGCAAAGAAAAGGAAAAAAATAAGAGACTATGTAAATCCAAGGATCAATGTGGAGACAAGCTGACAAGCAAATAGGGTGCCTCATTCTCATATTCTTTCCAGTTCCTGTTCCAGCCTTATGTGAGGATGGCTATAGTCCCTGTTTTGAAAGGCATCTTGTTTATTAGCAATTAGTATCTCACTTATATTTAAGTAATCTTAAGTGGTTTCTCTTACTTTGACCACCCAATTCCTGACCAAGTTAACCCCAGTCTCATTTGGCCAACTTGAGCTCATGAAGTTTATTTTTGCTTCCCTGTTCTGCTTTTCACACACAGAGAGGTATCTCCTCAGTCAAAAACCACACAATAGACTCAGCTCACTGGTAGTCTTCAGTAAATGGGTTTTTCATAGAATACTTCATTGTTCTTAAGGGTAGTCACACTAAGCTAGTCAGCTTAATCAAATACTTTGCTCACAAAATCAGAAAGGTGCAGGCTCAACTTTGTTCCATGAAAATTGCTCTCAGATAATAAGACATTTTATTCAAATTGTTAACAGTGTATATTTAGTGAAAATCTATTTCAATTACAAAAGCTAAGGAAAGCACTATCAAATCCTTCTGCAGTTACTTCAACCCATTAAAGCAGAACAATTTAATCCATTGCAATCATGGATGCAATGTAAGATAAAAAACAATAGAGGCAACTAATAATGCAGAAGAAAAAGTGAGCCAGAATTTTAATTAAATCTTCTCACATCCCTAGTACAATAATTTATAACATTCGATAGTGTACATTTTAAATAAAATATTTGTGCAAAATAAGCAAATGATTTAGAACTCCATGCAAGATCTCAATATGTTGAGGACCTTTACAGTGACCATTTCCTTCATATTAGTTCCAAGGAGCACACGTTGCTTAGTTCTGACACATTGGAAATTTTAAATTTTTAAGGAGCCAGCAGTATGTAAGCAACTACGGCAACCCTGTATTCCAGATTCAACACATTGATGATATGCATATGCATATGCATATTTTCATTAAGAATAGCCCACATTCTTTTTTTGTAACCATAATTTTTATTTCTTAATTATTTTTCCTAATAAAGGTGTACCAGTGGTATTTGCTTATATAAGTAAGTTCTTTAGTGGTGATTTGTGAGATCCTGGTGCACCCATCACCCAAGCAGTATACACTGCACCATATATGTTGTCTTTTATCACTCCCCACTCCCATTCTTTCCCCCAAGTCCCCAAGTTCATTGTATCATTCTTATGCCTTTGTGTTCTCATAGCTTAGTTCCCACATATCAGTGAGAACATAACAATGTTTGGTTTTCCATTCCTGAGTTATTTAAGTTAAAATAATAGTCTACAATCTCATCCAGGTTATTGCCAATGCTGTTAATTCATTCCATTTTGTGGCTGAGTAGTATTCCACTGCATAGATATACCACGATTTCTTTATTCACTCATTGTTTGATGGGCTTTTGGGTTGGTTCCATGATTTTGCTATTGTGAATTTTGCTGCAAGTATCTTTTTTGAATAATGACTTCTTTTCCTCTGGGTCAATACCCAGTGGTGGGATTGCTGGAATAAATTATAGTTCTACTTTTAGTTCTTTAAGGATTCTCCACGCTGTTTTCTGTAGCTGCTGTACTTGTTTACATTCCTACCAGCAGTGTAGAAGTGTTCTCTGATCGCTGCATCCATGCCAACATCTACCATTTCTTGATTTTTTATTTTTGCCATTCTTGCAAAAGTGAGGCAGTATTGCATTATGGTTTTGATTTGCATGTCCCTGATCATTAGTGATGTTGAGCATTTTTTCATGTGTTTGTTGGGCATTTTGAAATTTTCTTTTGAGCATTGTCTATTCATGTCCTTAGCCCACTTTTTGATGAGATTGTTTTTCTCTTGCTGATTTGAGTTCGTTGTAGATTCTGGATATTAGTTCTTTGTCAGATGGATAGATTGTGAAGATTTTCTCCCACTCTGTGAGTTGTCTATTTACTCTGCTGACTGTTCCTTTTGCCATGCAAAAGCTCTTTAGTCAAAAAAATAATAGATGTTAGTGGGGGTGTGGTGAAAGGAAACACTTTTACACTGCTGATTGGAATGTAAATTAGTACAATCACTATGGAAACAGTATGGAGGTTCCTTAAAGAAGTAAAAGTAAATCTACCATTCAATCCAGGAATCCCATTGGTGGGTATCTATCCTAAGGAAAAGAAGTCATTAACATGAAAAAGACACATGCTTGTGTGTGTTTATAGCAGCACAATTTACAATTCGGCTTAATACTAATGCTGAGTGTAAATGGCCTGAATGCTCCATATAAAACATACAGAATGGTAGAATGGATAAGAATTCACCAAGCAAGAATCTGCTGTCTTCAAGATACTTACCTAACACATAAACTTAAGGCAAAAAGGTGGAAAAAGATATCCCATGCAAAAGGACACCAAAAGTGAGCAGTAGTAGCTATTTTTATCAGACAAAACAAACTTTAAAGCAACAACAGTTAAAAAAGACAACGAAGAATATTATATAATGATAAAAGAGCTAGTCCAACAGGAAAATATCACAATCCTAGATATATGCACCTAACACTGAAGCTTGCAAATTTATAAAACAATTACTACTAAACCTGAAAAAAATGAGACAGATGCCAACACAATAATAGTGGGGACATCAATACTCTACTGACAGCACTAGACAGGTCATCAAGAGAGAAAGTCGACAAAGAAACAATGGACTTAACTCCACTTGTTCTAGGATATAGTTTATCAAATATTTGCATTGCTCAATCTCTCATCCCTTTCAAATTTTAGGTTGATTTCTCCCTTCTGAGTGGGACTTTTCCTAATCAGTCTATTTAAAAATGCAACTTGCAGAATGCTTCCTATCTGATAGTTCTTACCTACTTTCCCTGCTTTATACTTTTCTCTGTAGTACTTTCACTTTCTAATATACTATAAATTAACCTATTCATTTGCTTACTGTCCGTTTATTCCCATTGGAACATAAACTTCAAGAGGGCAGATTTTTGTCTATTTTGTTTGTTCCTAGAGCTTTAGCTCCTGTAATAATACCTGGCACAGAATAGGTGCTCAACAAATACATGTTGAATAAAATACCGTTTTTCTGCTGTTTTTTTTTTCTTTGTTAGAGACAGAGTCTTTCTCTGTCACCCAGGCTGCAGTACAGTGCTGTAATCACAGCTCACTGAAGCCTCAAACTGCTGGGCTCTAGGAATCCTCCCACTTAAGCCTCCCAAGTAGCTGGGACCACATGCCTGAGCCAGCAAGCCTAGATAAGTTTTAGTTTTTTTTCTAGGGATATCGTCTTGCTGTAAGGCCAAGGGTGGTCTTGAATTCCTGGCCTCAAACTATTCTCTCTATCCAGCCTCCTGAAGTGTTGGAATTATAGACATGAGCCACCTTGCTCAGCCATAGTGCTAATTATATGGAGATTTTGCTTACTAGTGTACAATGAAACATATCCATACACTATGCATCTGAAAGTCTCAAATGCAGAGCAAATCTATTTTTCTTTATGAGCTCTTTAGAATCCCCCACACTGGCATAGATGAAGCCCCTTTTCTAAAATAGCAGGCCGCAATGATCTCCATACAATTCCATGTCATTCCACAGTAACTTCTTCAAATAACAGATAGTTTGTTTCTTTAAATTAGATCATGCCATTACCTGCTAGTCCAACAGTTGAACACCAAAATCTCTAGTTCTGTTTTAGCTTCAGGCACTTTAAACTGGTGGTCTTGTCAGGCCTTAGAGCATGTTTTATTCCAGCAGCAGAAAAAAAGCAGACATTAGTAAATTTGTTTCACTTACTCATCTTTAAAGACTTGGCTCAAATTCTATCTCCTCTCTGATGATTTTCTGGAATCCATCTCTCTCTCTTTGTAAATAACTCGGAACTCTTTCCCTTGTTTTTGCCATCCCAGTAATATTTCTATTGTATCACCTGATTTCACGTGGAAATATATAGTCTGTGTCTTTTAGAATTTGCTCTGGTCAAGTCTGCTCAAGATGTGCTCACTCCAACTAGCTAGGCATTTACCCTATAATATTTCCAATATGTTATTGTACTTACTTTTTAAAGTCTGTCTTTTCCATTAGGATATAAGTCCCTGAATTTAGGGCTTCTTTGTCTTCATAACACTGGTGAGTAGATGGGGACTGGCATATAGTATAGTCTCAGAAAATATTGGTCCAATTAATGAACACAGGTGAATATATGAATGATCAGTGACCAACCGATTAAGTAATGCTTTCCAGGGTCACAGCCATGGTGAGAACACCAATGAAGAGATTATAGTCGGTAATACCATTATTATCATTATCATCATCATCATCAACGAACTATGCACCTGTTAAAACCAAGTACTCTGCTAGGCAAAGAGATCTTTGTCCATAAGGACATTATTAGTCAAGTTGAAGGGACACGCATGACCACAAAAAGATGTATAACAATCTACATTAAGGGAAGCATAGAATATATGACCAGTAAAAGGAAGCATAGCGTAAATGCCTAGCTAGTTGGACAGATAAAAGAATAGTACAAGTTCAGACTAGGATGATTAAGGAAGCCTTTATGGAAGATGTAGGCATTTAGTTGTGTCTTAAAAATAACCAAACTTCTTATACAAAAGAGTCAGCACATCTCAAGCAGGTTTGACCAGAGCAAATTCTGAAAGACAGACTATATATTTCCACTCTGAGGCATATAAAAAATAAAGTCACTCAAAAAAGGAGGATATTTTCATTAGATTCAGATCCCTCATACTTGAAAAAAAATGAATATTTAGACAAAATAAATGAGACGTGATGGAAGGGTGTAGTTCCAGAGTTCCAGTTCAAGCTCTTTCACATTTGAGGCTCTGATCTTGACAACATATCTTCATTTTTTTTTTTTTGAGTACAGTTTTGATGTCTGTGAAATGGAGAACTAGACATGATCTCAGAGACTACATAAGTGTGTAACTAAAGTGGATTACATGGATGTGTACTAAAGTGGATTACGTGGATGTGAATGCTTTAAAAATTATAAGTGAAATTTACCTGTAGAGGATTTTTTTGAAGATTAGATACAATTACATGGTCAAGATATTTGTGAGCAATGATAAGCTGCTTTCTTTCCTAAAAAGCTGTCTTCCTTGTATCTACTTAAGTGTTACATGACTAATATAACACAGGTGGGTACATCCACAATGCTGATGGAATAATATAACCACTGCTAATATTTATAGAGTACAGTTTTATGCTAGGTATATTTCCGTATACTTGAATGTGTTTTTATTTTTAAAAGTAATTTTAACTTTGTCTTTAGTTTGGGGGTATATGTGCAGGTTTGTTACATGAGTATACTATGTGATCCTGAGGTTTGGGGTACAATTGATTCTATCACCTAGGTAGTGAGCATAGTACACACCAGGTAGTTTTTCAACTCACTTTTTCTTCCCTTCTTCCCTCTAGTAGTCCCCAGTGCCTATTGCTTCCATATTTATGTCTATGTGTACTCTATGTTTAGCTCCCACTTATAAGTGAGAACATGTGGTATTTGGTTTTCTGTTCCTGTGTTAGCTTGCTTAGGATTATGGCCTCCAGCTGCATCCTTGTTACTGTAAAGGACATGATTTCATCCTTTCTATGGCTGTGTAGTATTCCATGGTGTATATGTACCACATTTTCTTTACCTAATCCACCACTGATAGGCACCAAGGTTGATTCCACGTCTTTTGTGTTATGAATAGTGCTACAGTGAATATACAAGTGCATATGTCTTTTTGGGAGAAAGATTTGTTTTCTTGTGGATAAGTATCCAGTAAAGGATCCCTGGATCAAATGGTAGGTTTAAGTTCTTTGAGAAATTTCCAAATTGCTTTCCACAGTGGCTGAAGTAATTCACATTCCCACCTACAGTGTATAAGCATTCCCTTTTTCCAGTCTTGCCAATATCTGTTGTTTTTTTGACTTAACAATAGCCATTCTGATTGGTATCAGTCATTATGGTTTTGATTTGCATTTCTCTGATGATTGGTGATGATGTGCATTTTAAATGTTTGTTGGCCACTCATGTCTTCTTTTCAATAGGGTCCTTTACCCATTTTTATTGGGATTATTTGGTTTTTGTTCATTGATTTGTTTAGGTTTCTTATAGATTCTGGATATTATACCTTTCTTAGATGCACAATTTGAATATTTTCTCTCATTCTGTAGGTTGTCTTTTTACTCTGTTGATAGTTTATTTTGTTGTGCAGAAGCTCTTTACTTAACTCCCACTTGTCAATTTTTGTTTTTATTGCAATTGCATTTGAAATCTTTATCATGAAGTCTTTGCCAAGGCCGGTGTTGAGAAGGGTATTTTCTAGGTTTTCTTCTAGAGGTTTTATAGTTTGAGGTCTTATATTTAAATTTTTAATCTACTTTGAGATAAAATGAATTCTTACAGATCTATTATTCCAATTTCACAGATTAGAAAACTGAGGTTCAAATTACATAAGCCTGGCTTATTGGTCCCAAAGTTATTCACTTATCCACAATGGTTACCTGCTTTGAAAAGACCCTAAACAAATCGAGTCATGAATCCTAATAAAATATATAGTGTTTTTAGTTTGAAATCAGTAAATCTGGCAAACAAACCAAACCAGGAGAAAACAAAACCCAAAACTCTTCTGGATTGGTTTGAAATCAGGCAAGAAAGACACAATAACAAAAATGCAAAATTATTACTAAATAGATAGAACTTTTGCAGCCTCAAATAGAGGTAAAATAACAACCCAAACAGAGGTTTCATGTCATGAAATCCACTACTTTGCCATCTAAAATGTGAACTTAGCACTAAATTATGTGAGAAAGTATAATCATATTTTTATACTCTGCCTGTGGATTAAAAAATGACATATAATAAGAAACAAAAACGACAGATAAGGTGTTAACGGGGAATCAGAAAGTTACTTTAGTAAAAGAAATTTCCTAATGTCAGCAAGGAATGCACAGTTCATAAGTAAAGAATGTTAACCACTCAAAAGAATTTGCCACAGTTTGCTCTTTGACATCAAATGAGCTATTGGGAATGCAGTTTAAATAGTTCAAAGATTCCTTAAAATCAAGAACAAGTGTATATCATGGATGCCCCTCCCTGCCCCAGAATTGGAGATGAATCTCTCAAGATGACAGAGACTAATTTCTTTCCTTAGGTCAAAGGAATCTTTATATCAATCTGTTTTTGTTTTTGTTTTTGTAGAGATGGGTTTTCACCTTGTTGGCCAGGCTGGCTTTGAGCTCCTGGCTTCAAGTTATCTGCCCACCTTGGCCTTCCAAAGTGCTAGGATTACAAGTGTGAGCCATAGGCCCCACCTAACTGTTTCTTCCAAAAGAGATTATGAACAGCTCCTTAAAGGAGACAGGACTCAGCTCATTTGTTTTTGTAACCTTAGCATCTAGGACCTAGTCAGGCACTTGGCCCAGTTCTAGTGGAATTATGATGAACACAAGAAAGAAAGAGATGGAAAGAGAGACAGATGAGAAGGGAGAAAGAGCAGGTCATTATTATATTTTAGAATGTTATCATTCTTGCACTGAGTTTTACTTGGCAAATACCTCCAGAGACTGACCTCAGAGATTTCTTTCTTGTTTTTTATAATTAAGCTTTCTATTTGGGGATAATTATAGATTTGCATACAGTTGTAAAAAATAATAGAGATAACTCATATATACTTAGTTTCCCTGGTAATATCTTGCAAAACTATAGTATAATGTTACAGTCAGGATATTGACATTGATACAGTCAATATAGAAAATACTTCTATCACCACAAGACTCTTACATGTTTTTCTTTTATAGTCATATCCACACCTGTCCTACACCTCCCTTCCCCATTCTGAACCTCTGCTAGTCATGAATCTATTCCCCATTTCTACAATTTTGTCATTGCAATAATGTTATATAAATGGAATTATGAAGTATGTAAGTTTTGAATATTGGCTTTTTTTTTTTTACTAGGCATAATTCTCTGGAGTTTTATTCATGTGGTTGCATATATCAACAGTTCCTTCTATTTTATTGCCAGTAGTATTCCATAGTATGGATGTGCCACAGTGAGTGGATTAACCATTCATCCATTGGAGGATATCAGGTTGTTTCCAGTTTGGGATATTGGAATACAGCTTTTACGAACATTGCGTACAGGTTTTTGTGTGAATATAGGTTTCATTTCTCTAGAATAAATGTTCAAAAGTGCTATTTCTGGGTCATATAGTACTTTCATATGTGGGTTTTTAAAATTTAGATATAGTTTACATAGCACAAAATTTGTCCCTTTAAAGTGTATGATTCGGTTTTTTCAGTATATTCCTAAGATTTTTTACAGCCATCACTACTTTATCTTTTACCTCTTAAATTCTAGAACATTTTCGTTTCTCTAAAAGAAATCTCATAACTGTTGGCAGTCACTCTTCATCTTTTCTTCTTCCTTCTGTCTTATAGTCATGAATCTACTTTCTGCCTCTATGAATTTGCTTTTTCTGGGTATTTCCTATCAATGTAATCATACAATACGTGACCCTTGTGTCTGTTTTTTAATTAACATAATTTTCAAACTTTATTCATGTTGTAGGATGAATTTGTACTTCATTTCTTTATATAGTTGAATAATATCCTATTTAATGAATATGCCACAGCTTGTTAATCCATTTATCATTTAATAGACATTTTGGTTGTTTATACCTTTTAGTGTAATGAATGATGCTATTATGAACATTCGTGTACAAATTTTTGTGTGAACATACGTTTTGTTTCTTTGTGTAGATATTTTGGAGTAGAACTGCTACGCTATATGGTAACTCTGATTAACATTTTAAGGAACTCTTTCCAAACTTGAGTAGGTCTTAATCCAAAGGTTCTTGTTTGATCCCTTCTCGCTTCCTTGTAAGTCATTTTTCTAAAAGTTTTATATTTTAAATTTAAGTTCATGATTCACTTTGAGTAAAATTTTATATAAAATGTGAGACTTAGTTCAATTTTGTTTGTTTGTTTTTCCTATGGATGTTCAATTGCTTCAGCACCATTTCCTGAAAAGGTTATTTTCCTCCATTGGAGTGCTTCTGTGCCTTTGCCAAAAATCAGTTGGGCGTATTTATATAGGTCTACTTCTGGGTTCTTCCATTTCTAGGTTATTTATTCTGTTCCATTGATCCACATGTCTATGCTTCCATTTCTAGGTTGGTTATTCTGTTCCATTGATCCACATGTCTATGCTTCTGCCAATACTACACAGTCTTGATTAATGTATGTACAGCAAGTTTTGAAATAGAACACAGTGATTCCTCCCACTTAATTCTTTTCAAAATTGTTTGTTATTATATTTCCTTTGCCTTTCCGTGTAAATTTTAAAATCACATTTTCTATATCTACCAAAAAAAGTCTTCCTGAGATTTTGGTAGGACATCTATCAAATCTATAAATCACTTTGGGAAGAATTGACATATTTATACTATTTTGAGCATTTAAATTCATAAGCACAGTATATCTTTTCATTTACTTAGATTTTATTGTTTGTTTAATTAGTGTGTTTTTCTTCAACATACAAATTCTATACATGTTGTGTTAGTTTTATACCTATTTATGTCTTTCTTCATTTGTTGATTGTAAGATTGCATTTTTAATTTTGTTGTCCATGTGTTCATTGCTACTACATAGAAATTCAATTAATTTTTGTGTATTTATATGCATTTTCTGACCTTTGTAGCTGCCCAGCAGGTTCATCTTACACACAACTCAGATAGAGCCTATTTATCACTACAGGAAAATTGCAATAGAGAAAGGGTTTAATACACACAGAGCCGACTAAATGGAAGGTCGGAGTTTTATTATTACTTAAATCATCTTCCCTGAAAGTTCAGAGGCTAGAGTTTTTTAAAGATAGTTTGGTGGGCATGGGGCTAGGGAATTCTGATTGGTTTCATCAGGGATGAAATCATAGGAAGTTGAAGTTGTCCTCTTGCATGGAGTCAGTTCTTGGATGGGGGTCACAAAATCAGATGAGCCAGTTTAGTGGTCTATATGGCACCAGATAATCCATTAGAATGCAGGGTCTGAAAAATACCTCATATACCAATCTTGGGTTTTACAATAGTAATGTTACTCATAGGAGCAATTAGGGAGGTTAGGAATCTTTTGGCCTCTTAGCTGAGTGACTCCTGAGCCATAATTTCCAATCTTATGGCTAATTTGTTTGTTTTACAAAGGAAATCTGGTCCCTAAGCAAGGAGGGGATTTGTTCTGTGGAGGGACTATTATTATATTTGCTTCAAAGTTAAAGAATTCACAATAGAACAGAGCATCAGAAAGAATTCTGAGGCCCCCATTCCAGCGCCCAGTTCCTGGATAACATATCTAGATACACCCTGGGCCAGAAGAGAACTCACTGCCTTGAAGGGAAGTGAGTCCTCAGTCCTGACAGGATTTATCACCTACTGACCAAAGAACCCCTGGGCCTTGAATAAATATCAGCAGTACCTAGGCAGTACTCACTGTAGGCCTTAGGGGAGACACAGGGTCATGCTGGTTTCAGGGGTGACCCAGCACATTCCCAGCTTTAGTGGCCATGGGGAGAGACTCTTGCTTGAGGAAAAGAGAGGAAAGAATAAAGAGGATTTAGGCTTGCAGTGTGGACACCAGCTCAGTCAGTGAGTTAGAGCACCAAGTGGGCTCCTGGGGGTCCCCAGTTCTAGGCCTTGACTTCTGGATGGCATTTTTGGACCCAGTCTGGGCTAGAGGGGAACCTACTGCCATGAAGGGAGAGATACAGGCCTGGCAGTATTCACCACAAGCTGACTGAAGAGCCCTTGGACCTTGAGTGAACATAGGTGGTAGCCAACTAGTACTTATTGTACAGCCAGGGCCTGGAGCAGTGGTAGCTATGGGAAGAGACTTCTTCATGAGGAACGGAGAGGGAAGAGTGGGAAGGACTTTGTCTTATGGCTTGGGTGCCAGCTAGTCTCAGTAGAATAGACCACATCAATTAGATTCCTAAGATTCACAACTCCAAGCCCTGGCTCCCATGCAGCATGTCTGGACCAAGATGGAGCTTGCCACCCTGAAGGGAAGGACACAAGCCTGGCTAGATTCATGAGCTGCTGACGGACAGCCCTTGGGCCTTCAGTGAACACCAGTGGTAGTTGTGCAGTGGTCACTGCAAGCCTTGGACAAGACCCAGTGCTGTATTTCAGGTCTGACTGAGTACAGCCCCAGTTGTGGGGGCTACAAGGGTACTTTTGTCATCTCTTTTGCTGCTCCAGGCAGTTCAGCACAGAGATACTCTATTCGTTTGTGAGAAAGTTAGGGAAGAGGACAAGGATCTCTTTTGGATAATAGAGGGAATTCGCCCAGATCTCACCCAAGATCATCAAGGTGGTACCTCTACAAGCCTTCAAGGGTCACAGTGCTGCTGGGCATGGGGTATCCCCTACTGCACATATGTCTTCAGTGACCAAAGATTTAGATCACAACACTCAATTCTCTTTGACTATTGGAAATACTTCCCAAGAAGGATGGATACTAACAAGCCCAGACTGTGAAAACTAAAATAAATACCTAGAGATTCAATGCCCAAACATCAAATAACATCCACAAGCATCAAGACCAATCCAGGAAAATATGACCTTATCAAACAAACTAAATAAGGCACCAGTGACTAATCTTAGAGTGACACAGATTTGTGACATTTCAGATGGAGAGTTCAAAATAGTTCTTTTGAGAAAGCCCAACAAAATTTAAGATAACACAGAGGAGGAAGTCAGAATCCTATTAGATAAATTTAACAAAGAGATTAAAATAATTAAAAAGAATTGAGAAATTCTGGAACTGAAAAATTCACTTGACATATTGAATACATCAGAGTGTCTCAAGAGCAGAACTGATCAGGCAGAAAAAAGAACTAGTGAGCTTGAAGATAGGCTATCTGAAAATACACAGTCAGAGGAGACAAAAGAAAAAAAAATTGAGAAGAATGAGGCATGCCTATAAAGTCTAGAAAATAGCCTCAAAAGAGCAAATCTAAGTTATTGGCCCCAAAGAAGAGTTAGATAGAAAAGTTGTGGTCCAAAGTTTATTCAAAGGGGTAGTAACAGAACTTCCCAAACTTAGAGAAAGATATCAATAATCAAGTACAGAAAAAACACCAAGCAGATTTAACCAAAATAAAACTACCTCAAGACATTTAATAGTCAAACTCCTAAAAACATCAAAAGAAAAGAAATAACATACAAAATAGCTCCAATAGGTCTGGCACCACACTTTTCAGTAGAAACCTTTACAAATCAGTAGAGAAAATTAAATGTGCTGGGGCCGGGCGCAGGGCTCACGCCTGTAATCGTAATCCCAGCACTTTGGGAGGCCAAGGTGGGTGGATCATAAGGTCAGGAGATGGAGACCATCCTGGTCAACATGATGAAACCCTGTCTCTACTAAAATACACACACACACACAGAGTAGCCGGGCATGGTGGTGCATGCCTGTAGTCCCACTACTGGGGAGGCTGAGGCAGGGGAATCACTTGAACCTGGGAAGTGGAGGTTGCAATGAGCTGATATCACACCACTGTACTCCAGCCTGGTAACAGAGCAAGACTCCACCTCAAAAAAAAAAAAAATGAAAAATGTGCTGAAGGTGCCGGGCATGGTGGCACATGCCTGTAATCCCAGCATGTTGGGAGGCTGAGGTGAGTGGATCATGAGGACAGGAGTTCGAGACCAGCCTGGCCAACATGGTGAAACCCCATCTCCACTAAAAAATACAAAAATGAGCTGGGCATGATGGCATGGACCTGTAATCCCACCTGCTCCAGAGGTGGAGGTTGCAGTGAGCTAAGATCATGTCGGCACTCCAGCCTGGACAACAGAGCAAGACTTTGTCTTGAAAACCAAATACAAAAACAACAACAAAAAAAGTGCTGAAGGAAGAAAACTTTTTCCCTAGAATAGTTTAGCCAGCAAAAATATCCTTCAAACATGAAGGTGAAATAAATACTTTCCCAGAAAAACAAAAGCTGAGGGAATCCATCAACACCAGACCTGTCCTATAGCAAAAGTCATATATGACAGATCCATAGCTAGTATTATATTGAATGGAAAAAAAATGAAAAGTCTTTCCTCTAAGATCTGGAACAAGACAAGGATGTCCACTTTCACCACTACTGCTCAACATGGTACTGGAAGTCCTATCTATAGCAATCAGATGAGAAAAAAAATAAATGGCATCCAAATTAGAAAGGAAGAAGTTAAATTAGCCTTGTTTAGAGGTGGTATGATCTTATATTTGGAAAACCTAAAGACTCCACTAAAACTATTAGAGTTGATAAACAAATTCAGTAAAATTCTAAGATACAAAAACCAACATAAGTCTGTAGCATTTTCATATGCCAACAGTGAACAATCTGAAAAATCAAGAAAGTAATCCCATTTGCAGTAGTTACAAATAAAATATTTAGGAATAAACTTAACCATAGAAGTGAGAGTTCTCTATAATGAAAACTATAAAACATGGATGAAAGAAATTGAAGAGGACAGGAAAAAAGGAAAGACATTTCATGTTCATGGACTGAGAGAATCAATCCTGTAAAGTGTGCATACTACCCAAAACAGTCTACAGATTGAATACAATTCCTGTGAAAATACCAGTGACATTTTGCACAGAAATAGGAAAAATATTCCTAAAATTTATATGAAATCACAAAAGACTCAGAAAAGCCGATGCTATCCTGAGTGAGGTGGGGCAGGGGGGAGGAAAACTGGAGGAATTACCTGACTTTATACCACAGAGTTACAGTAACCAAAACAGCATAGCATTGGCATAAAAACAGACATATAGACCAATGGAATATAATAAAGAACCCAGAAATGAATCCATACACCTACAGTGAACTCATTTTTGACAAAGGTGTCAAAAATCTACAATGAGGAAAGAACAGTCGCTTTAATAAATGGTTCTAGGAAAACTGAAAATTCATATACAGATCAATGAAACTAGACTCCTGTCTCTCACTATATATAAAAAAATGAAAATAGATTCAAGACTTAAATCTAAGATCTCAAACTATGAAATGACTAAAACATTGAGGAAACTCTCCAGGACACTGAATGGGGCAAATTTTTTTGAGTAATACCCAAGTACAGGCAACCAAAGCAAACATGGACGAATTGGATCATCACATCAAGTTTAAAAGCTTCAAAAAAATCAACAAAATAAAGAACCCACAGAATGGGAGAAAATATTTGCAAACTACCCCTCTGACAAGGGATTAATAATCAGAATGTATAAGGAGCTCAAACAACTCTATAGGAAAAAAATATCATTTGATCAAAAATTGGGCAAAAGGTTTGAATAGATATTTTTCCAAAGAAGACACACAAATGGCAAACAGAAATATGAAAAGATACACAACATCATTGCTCATCAGAGAAATGCAAATCAAAATTACAATGAAATATTATCTCACCCCAGTTAAACTGAGACAGGCAAAAGACAGGCATTAACAAATGCTGGTGAGAGTATGGAGAAAAGGGAACCCTTGTACACTATTGTTAGGAATGTAAATTAGTATATTCACTATGGAGGATAGTTTGGAAGTTCCCCAACAAACTAAAAATAGAGCTACCATAAAATCCAGTAATCTCACTGCTAATTATATAACCAAAAGAAAGGAAATTGGTATATCAAAGATCTATCTGCACTTTACTGTGGCATTCTTCACAATAACCAAGATTTGGATGAAGTTTAATTATCTATCAACAGCTGAACGGATTCAAAAAAATTCAGTACATAGACATAATGGAGTACTATTCAGCTGCAAAAAAGGAGATTCTCACATTTGCATTGACATAGATGGAACTGAAAGAAATTATGTTAAGTGCAATAAAGCAGGCACAGAAAAACAAAGATCATGTGTTCTCATTTGTGGGAGCTAAAAGTTAAAACAGTAGAATTCATGGAGATGGAGAGTAGAAGGATGATTAGCACAGGCTATGAAGGATAATGTGTGTGTGTGGGTGGGTGCATTGGGGGTAAAGGGGATGATTAATGGGTACAAAAATGAATTAGATAGGATGAATAACATCTAGTATGAATAGCTGATAGCACAACAGGGTGGCTACAGTCAACAATAATTTATTGCACATTTTAAAATAACCAAAAGAGTATAACTGATACCCCATAAATATATACAACTACTATGTACCCACAAAATTAAAAAATGAAAACTGTGAACAGGGGCAGCTTTTTCCTCTTATTTTTATGTCTCTTATTTCCTTTCTTTCCTTATTTCACTCACTAGAACTTGCAGCATTATGTTGAGTAAAAGTGGTGAGAACAAGATCTTCGTCTGGTTCTAATCTTAAGGAGAAAGCATTCAGTCTTTCACAGTTAAGTATAATGTTAGCTATAGGTATTTGGCAAATGTTCTTTATTAAGTTGAAGAAATTACTTTCTATTCTTTTTTATTTATCATAAATGGGTGTGTAATTTGGTCAAATGCTTTTTCTGCATGGATTGATAAGATCACAGGAATTTTCTTTTTAGCTTCTTAATGTGGTGATTATGTTGACTGTTTAAATATTTAAAGTCAACCTTGCATTTCTGAAATAAATCCCACTTGTTACTGTGTATAATTATTTTTATATATGGCTGAACTTTATTTGTTAATATTTGTTAAGAATTTTCACATATGTATTCATGAGGGTTATTGGTCTGGAATTCTCATTCATTCTCTCTTTCTCTTTGTACTGTCTTTGTTTTGATTTCAGTATCAGGAGGTAACAGGGACCAAAAATACTGAACATAACTGAAGTAAAATATGGTGAAGGCACTACTAGAGGCCAATGTGATGATTTGTAGAAATTCAGGAGAATAAATCTGTGAAAAGATGTGTCAACAGCATCATGGATGATGGAAGATATTCGCTAAGAGGGGAGGGGAGAGGAGAGCATTAAGGTAGGGAAAGAGCAAGTGTAAGGCACACAGCATCATATTGATTAGATAATGAATAATTTGGTGTGCTCAGACATGAGAGGAGACCTTTGGTTAGATTTCTGAAAAAGGACAGATCCCCGAAGACTCATCACATTTCAATAATTTTTCCCTTCCCATGTAAAAAGAATAAAACTTGCAGCCTTTTACTAGTAAGTATATTTCAGCAAGATCTCTATGCTCATTTCCAAAAAAAAAAATCATATGTACCCTGAAAAATGGATGCATGTTTCGTTGTTCCTATGATAGTTTCTCTCTGTGCAAAGGTAGTCCCAGCTTGTTGCTTTCTGTTGCTGTAAGAGAATAGAGGTAATTACCCACTAAAACACTTTCTATAATACAATCAAGTTATGATTAGATGTCATTATAGTCAATCATGTCTTTCCAAGGCGGTGCTAGATAAAGGGTCACTACGCTTGACCTGGCTGAAACACACATCTGGTTTGGGGCAAAACCTATAGTGTACAGAGGTAGCAGTCTCAGGCATTTGAAAAATTAAAAAGAATAATTCTCAAAAGCAAAGAGCTGAAACCTGGCATTATCTGAATATTTATTATATAATATTATTTTAGATAGCAGCAAGCAACTGAAGGAGGAATAAAACATTTCGATTGATCTCTAAGGACCTCAGGCCTTCTGATAGCTCTTCACTGCTTATTAGGTCTGATTCAGAGAGGGGAGTTAACCTTGATTTTTGGCAAATGCCTGAAAGTTAATCACATTGGATGTGTGTGAGAGAAGGCATGTATCAGGGTTGCCATTCAGGTGAGAATCAGATTACAAAGGATCTCACATGCTTTTTGAAACATTAGGACTTTATCTTTTAAGAGATGAAAACGGGAAAAAAGATTGTAGAATAATCTACAGCAGTGGATTGATTATAGAAGGAAAGGCTAGAGGTAAGGCTAATGAGATGATTGAAATCATTCAAGCAAGCAAGAAGAGTATCATCCCATAGCTGATGGAGAGGCTTTAATTTAAGAGGACACCTTCTTCTTTCACCTGCTGCACAGATGACAGCAAGCTGCACTCTGGCCTTTTTTCTCCACATCTTGAGGTTTGACTTTCTCCTCATGAGTATGCTAAAAATGAAAGTAACAATCCCAGTCCCTATCACTTAAATGAGTGAATATTTATGACTTTTAACTCAAAGGACAAAGCCATTAAAATAGGAATGTGGGTTAAAGGTGAGATACAAGCATCTCCTTGATGAATTCTCAAGGTTTCTCTGAACACTTCTGTTTCTTTCTATACTGCATGGAAATTCTGAATCCTCCAATGGATGTTAGGGTTGGGAAGAACATCAGAGGTCAGTGTTCTGCCAGCTAGTGACCCAAGAAGTTCTTGGCTCTGACTCCGACAACTCGAAGAGGATTCTTTCTTACATCATTTTGCAGTTTCTGTAGAACTGGAAGACAGCCCCTCAAGACAGCTTCTGGATATCTATTCATTAGTCAGCCTAACTATATAATATAGTTTCTCCTCGTATCACTGGAGAAAAAGGAGGAGAAATAAGTTATTGGTTGGTCTTCAGGAAGCAGAAAAAGTGAAGGGTGGAGCAGCTGCCGTTGGAACACCAGTTGATGTCACAGGTGGTATATGAAATAACAGAAAGTTGAGATTATAGACTTTGCCCAGAGAGCAGAAAAGTCTAATGAACTCAACATTTCTTAATGGTTTGTTTTAATATCCTATTCTTTATGAATTCAGAAGCAAGGTTATCTCCCTGAAAATAGAGAATTCTTTATAACAAAGGGCGAGGTATGATATGGTTTGGTTCTGTGTCCTCACCCCAACCTCATCTTGAATTGTAATTCCCAGGTGTCCAGGGAGGGACTTGGTGGGAGGTGATTGGATTATGGGGATGGTTTTCCCTATGCTGCTCCCATCATAGTGAGTGAGTTCTCATGAGAGCTGATGGTTTTAAACGTGTTTGGCAATTCTTGCTTTACTCTTCCCTCTCTCTTCCCTGCCACCATATAAGATGTGCCTTGCTCCCCCTTCACCTTTCGCCATGATTGAAAGTTTTCTGAGGCCTCTCTAGCCATGCAAAACTATGAGTCAATTAAACCTCTTTCCTTTATAAATTACTCAGTGTCAGGCAGTATCTTTATAGCAGTGTGAAAATGAACTAATACAGGATGTCATGTCATTCCAAATAGCAAATTCCAAGCATATTCATGTATAGAAAATAAAAATGTTCAATATGACTCTGAGGTTTGCCACTGGAATAAATATTTAGATGATGATGCTATTTAATGAAATGAGGCATATAGAAAAAGAAGACATTTGGGAGATTGGGTGATTAGGATATATTCAGAGGAAAGGTTAAAAAGAAATCTCTAATAAGGTATTTAAATCAAAGGGTCTTAGGCTTTGTTGCCTGCTTCAGTAGTCACTAGCCATATAGAGCTATTGAAATTTAAATTAAAATTAAACAAATATGAAAAATTTAGTTCAACATACTAGCCACGTTTAAAGTACTCAGTAGCTACAGGTGGCTAGTGGGTACTGTATTGCACAGTGTAAAACAAAACAAAACAAAACAAAAAAAAAACAACAACAACACTGAAAGTTCTATTTGATCGAGAAAGTCCTATTGGTCTAGAGTTCAGGAAATAGGACAAATCTACAGGTATAGATTTGGGAGTTACTTTAGTGTTTAAAAGATAGGTGAATTTATTAATAAGGATGAAGGGTCCCAGGAAGAATTATCAAAGAAAAAAGCCCTAGAACAAAAATCTGAGATATTCCAGTCTTAAAGACTACAAAGAGAAACAGGAATCCATAAAGGATGAGTCAAAAGCAAGTGACCAGAGAGGAAGAAGAACCAATGAACATTTGACTCCTAGGACACGAGAGAGTGTCAGCAAAGGAATCAGAATGCTTGAGGGGTCAAGTACAAGAAGATTAAAAAGAGGTGAGAATTTGGTAGTGGGAGATCAGTGGTGACTCTTACAGAGTATTTGCAACAGCAAGGTGGGACTTGAGCCAAACTTTTATAAAGGAGAGAAAAATGGTGAGAAAATAATATATCCAGTGGAGCATTGTCTTTTAAAAAGTTCTACAGTAAAATGGGATGGGAGTGTGAATGCAGCAGTTAAGGGCCATGACTTGAGAGAAAAGCAGGTCAAGTGAGAAATTTTTCTTAGGAGGAGAGAGGTTTAAATATATTTGTAAATTGAAGAGAGGAAGTCGTGAAAGAGAAGTTAAAAATATCAGAAAGATAAATGATGAATGACTGCCCGAGGAGGTGATGGGAGCCAGGATCAAAAGCACAGTTGGAGAAGTTAACCTTGGGAAGGAAGTGGAACCAGTTCTCTTTGAGGTTAGAGACATGAAAGTTTGAAGGTGAAGAAGTAGTTCATGACTGAGATGGCTTGAATTTTTACTACATTTGCTGAACATCCAAGCCCAAAGACTCAAATTTATGCAGGGCTGGAAAATGCCTTTGGTTGTCCATTTAAGCAAGGTCTGACAGTCCAGCAGGGAGCCATCAGCTCTCTAACAATGGACATAAATTTTGAGGACATCTCATTAATATCTGAAAGCTATTGATCTCTCTGTCCACCATAAAAAATGTGGCCTCATTAACATTTCATGGCTTCTATCAGAGATTTAAACAGCACAGACTGGGACAAAAGACATCTATATCTATATCTATATATCTCCCAAAAAAGGAAAGGAAAAATTAGGAGAAACCAAACACTCAATTAGAGATACTGTGTAAGTGTGTAGGATTGTGACTGTCAAGAGATCCTCCAGATGCAACAGCTGCTTGATTACAAATGATGAGTGTAACTAGCTCTTCTTAATGTGTACAAAGGTTAAATAAGGAAACAGAATCACAAAGTTGCCCTTGAGAAATTAGGCAGGAAGTGCTAACCTCCTTAGCCAACAATGCTAAGTCCATTCTGGAAATCCAAGTCATTATCTTCTTCACTGCCTGAAATTTGGTTTCCACCCTTGTCATTCAACTGATTCCTGCAGATCCAAAGGTCACCAGTGACTGGCTAATGGTCAAATTCAGTAATCTTTTCTCATTTGCTCAATTATTTTTTGCTACTCTAGACACCATTAAAAATGCCTGTCTTTTTTGAAATCTGTCCAATGGTTTCTATTAGGCTATGATACCCTGTTTTATGACAGTCCTGTTTTTCCTCTTTTTTTTTTTTTTTTTTATAATTGTGGATATTCTCCAAGGCAAGGGTTTACCCTCTGTCTTTTCAAATTTGCCTCAAAGACAAAGTATGGGCTGGAGACAGGGAGTGAACAGGGCTGGTTTAACAGCACTCAGGAGGAACAGCAACATGAGACTCAGGTAGACAGTATGATAAACCATCTAATAATTAGCTTTTTTTTTTTTTTTAAGGGCATAGTAAGTACTTCAGGCCTTGCAGAGACTGGTCTCTGTTGCAACTATGATCATTTGTATATATTCTTTTGAGAATTGCCTATTCATGTCCTTAGCCCACTTTTTAATGGGATTGTTTGTTTTCTTCTTGCTGATTTTACAACCGAAGTTTGAAAATTATCGTAACCGTAATTCCACAAACTATATCAATTACTTAAATACTATCCTGAATTATGATTTTTTTAATAAGAGCAGCAAGCAATTAAAAAGCATTGCTTCTATTTTTTCCTAAATATTGAAATCTTTGCCATTGCAATTATTTTTAAGCCTTGTGGTCAAAACTGTGAAGAGACAATGAACATCAAAATACCCTTGTATGTTTCATTCTCTCCTTTACTGCCTTCACAGCCTTTGAGGTTACAGCCTTTTTCTATCCTCTGACAGGCATTATTCAAGCTAGGTTAAGCTCTGAGTCTGGACCCATGTAGGAAATAAGCTGTATAAAGAAAGATGTCAAATATTTCTGTGGTATGTCTTTGTTATTAACAGAGCTATGCAAAACTCATGTGGAGTGACTTCCTTATAACACTTGGTTAACTGCAAATATTCCTTGTCAAATCTTCAAGATGACATGAATCTTTAGTTTTAATCTTGATGATGATTTAGAGAACATACCCTGGGTGCATTCTGCCTATCTCATTTTTTCCCTTTTCTAAAAATTTCTTGAGGGTCTGGGACCAGATAAGTTCATTCAATTTGCAAAACCTGTTAGGTTTTATTTCATTCTATCTTAATAAACATTGTCAAGTGCCTTTTACTTGCCAGGCACTCACTGGGTATTGTGAGTAGGAAGGAAAAATGCAAAGATAAAAGATGGGTGTCTCTGCCCTTGAAGAGTTTAAAATCTACTAGAAAGCAGTAAGACGCATGAAGAAATAACTCCAATGCAAGGCAGAATACAATAAGGCTAAACAAAGGAACATACATTGTACTGAGTGGCTGCAAAGGAGAAAAGAAAAATGTTTAACCAAGAAGAGGTCATATTTGAGCTAAGCCTTGAAGAATGTCTAGGATTTAATATGGAAAAGTGAAAGAAAATGGCAGAAAAACCATTATTGAGTTCCTGCTAGGCATTTAAACTTCTGAATCAGGAATTGCACTAAAGGCATCTGTGTACATTGCTGTATTTAATTCTTAAAAAAAAAACACACTTTGACTAGGTACTATTATCACTTTTTTGTTGTTGAGAAATCCTAGTAATCTAGTTAAGGTTATGCCTATAAATAATTGAACTGGGAATTGGCCTAAGGCTGTAGGATTGTAAGTGAGACAAAGCAAGGACCCCTGATAGGGGCCTGCTACCCCTCCTACCCACCACAAGCATGGAAATAAAGGAAAATCTTGGGTTTCTTCCAGGAAACGTTCAGGCACCTAGCTGTAAATGAGCAACCTGATAAGCAAGAAGTTAATGATACCGTAAAACAATAGCCAAGGAAGTTAGAAGCTTAGTTCCCTATAGGAAACAAAGATGACTTTTTAACATGTGTCTCTGACTTGTTTTTCTGAAACACATACCCCAGCCAAATAGATTTGCTAGCAGGTAGACCTCAGATAAGGGGGAGCTGAGGACTAAACTCTGTCTGTTCTTCTTCTTTTCTTGGTTTAGATTTCTCCCTGAGAGGTCTGGAAGAAGTCACGCCCACAGACCAAAACTTAACTTTCCTTTTTCTTGACCCCAAGTATTTAGACAAATCTTTCCCCCGCTGCAAATCATGGAATCTTTGAATCCACCTATGACTGTAACGCTGCTCACCTCTCCTGCCCACTTCAAGACATATCACCTTTTAGGCCAAACCAATGTATAATCTCCATATACTGATTTACAGTCTTGCCCTGTAACTTCTGCTTTCCAGCAATTTACCTCTATCTTTAAAAACTCTTGATTGTAAGCCATCAAGAAGGCCAAGTCTCAAGTGGGAGCTGCCCGATTTTCCTTGCTGGGTGCCCTGCAAATAAATGTCCTCCTTTCTCGGTCTGCAAAAGCTGTGTATGCATGCTTGGCTTTTACTGTGCTGGGCAAGCAGACCTCAATTTGGTTCAGTAATATAAGTCTGCCTTGAGACTTCTAGACTGAGAACAACACAAGAATGAACATAGAAGTGCAAAAATGCATGGTGGGTTCAGAAAATTGCTTACAGTGTCTGATATATAGTAGATGGTCAGAAAATTATACCTTGAAATCTTTTGGTAGCTACAGCACCTCTTACCCTAAGAAAGGAATAAAGAATGTGTGTGTGTGTGTAGAATTTTTTTTCTTTTTTTCTTTTTTCTTTTTTTTAATTGGAGAAAGAGTCTCTGTCACCCAGGCTGGAGTGCAATCTCAGCTCACTACAAGCTTCACCTCATGGGTTCAAGAGATTCTCCTTCCTCAGCCTTCCAGGTAGCTAGGATTACAGGCACACACCACCACGCCTGGCTAATTTTTGTATTTTTAGTAAAGACGAGATTTCACCATATTGGTCAGGCTGGTCTTGAACTCCTGACTTTCTGATCCTCCCGTCTTGGCCTCCCAAAGTGCTGGAATTACAAGCATAAGCCACCGTGCCCAGCCCTTATTGTGCATTTGATGTGCGTTTCTCCAGTGATTAGTGATGCTAAGCATTTTTTCATATACTTGTTGGCCATTTGTGTGTCTTCTTTTGAGAAATGACTATTTATGTTCTTTGCCCAATTTTTAATGGGATTGTTTTTATACTATTGAGTTGTTTGTGTTCCTTGTATATTCTGGATATTAGTTCCCTGTTGGATGAGCAATTTGCAGATTTTTTTCCAATCAACAGGTTATCTCTTCATGCTGTTGTTTCTTTGCTGCTTCTTATATTATTTATTGCATTATATTTTCTTATATATTCAATATATTTCATATATTGTTTCTTACAGCTTCAGTTTTCTTTCTGGCTATCCAGAAAATATTCATCTTAATTGAATAGAACATTTCACTTAGAATCATAACTTATTTTAACAACAGCAAGTGCCTGTGGTCTTGAAAGAGCTATTGTTGAAATAGGTAACATGTTTGTCCAAGGATACATAAAATTGATTGTTGAAGACATTGAGGACATCAGTGTAAGAATGCATATGGCATCGATGTTCACTTTTATGTGGGCTTTTCCATCTTTACTCAACAGATGAAAAAGGAGGCATGTTTTGGGAGTGCCAGCTAGAGAGTAACTGGAGTGGTTGGCTAAGGGCTCTTGGAAGAGGTGGGGAAAGAGTGAGTAGGTACATGTATAATTCTCCCTAATGAACAAGGAGAAAACTGAATCAAGGTATTGTGGGTATTGAAGTAAAAGGAAAATAAACAAATTAAAATGGAATACCAGCTATACTGAGTCTGTAAGATGAAAGCACAGGGGGTTCTGTTTAGAAAATAAGAAACCAGAGTTTGGGATCTGAAAGAAGGAACACTCAAGGTGGTAAGGCCCAAGCAGGAGCCATTGTAGACGAATATTGGCAATAAATGCAAACATTTGTTTGTCTCTGGAAAAGAACAAAAGTCTGAAAGTGGCTTATAAGAAACTCATAAAATTCTTAACGTCTACTTCTGACTGCAAGATAAGGAATATAGTTGATGACAAAAGTTCATTTTAGAAGGCCACATGGCAAATTGCATTCTTAGAGCGTCAGTATAGGAAGATAGATAAGGCCAAAAGATTGACAAAATCAGAGTTTTAGAAAGCATACTAAAAGATAGGCAGCTATTCTGGAGGCTGAAGCAGGAGGATCCAAGTCTAGTCTAAGCAACATAGTGAGATCTTGTCTCTAAAATCAAACATACTAGAAAGGGATGCCAAGAATAGGGACTGTGAACCAAGAAGAGCTGAGCTGGTTGAGAACACTAGATAATAGATGACTCGGGGGATTCCATTTGGAATGACCCAACAAGAACAGGGATACAGGATATGAATGACACTAACTCACTTTAGTGTTCAAAGGCTGTTAAGCCTAAGCAGCCCGAGACTCTTGAAGGTCTCAATGAGGTCAGGGCTTATCCCTAAGATTTTTCTTTCTGGAATCTGGGGAGAATACAGTACTTCCTCTCCTGGCCCCTAATGGGACATGTGGCAAGAATAGCCTGAAGTCTTCAGAGGTCATAGCTAAGGATAGGGTTTTGGGGAGAATAAAGTGTGGCCGTGACTGGCAATGGATTTATGTCATGCAGAGAGATAGACGGCAGTACATCAGTGGCAGGGGGCCTAGGGGAAAGTTTAGAAGAGACGACCTAAAATAAGCAGAAATCAAAAGCCAAATACCATAGAAGAATCCAGGTTCTCTGCTCTTTCCATGAAGACAAGCTGTGCAGCTAGTTAATACCATATTACAAAGTAGAACATAATTTAGCAGCCTTCTTACCCATGTAGGCTCCTGGCTGAGCTGAGCAATGCCCGCAAGCTTCCAGTAGTGGGTCCAAGGCATCAAAACAGGAAGAGGGAAGAGAATAAGAGAAAAGATAAAAGGAATAGAGCAGAGATAGAAAAAAGGGAGGAAGAATATTAATATTTAAAAAAATAAAGGGAGCAAAAAAAAATTACAAACTGTCTCCACTACCACTGGCCCATGGGCTGTCCTAAGGCCAGTGGAGCTATAACTATATGATCAATCTACAGTTATGCAAGTTCCAAAGTATTACATTGTAGACTAAACCTGATGAAGTATTTCTAGAAAAATAAGTTGAGCGAAAGGAGGTGGAAGTCTGTATAAAGGAAAACAGGGAAGGCCCGACCATACGCTGCTTGTATAGCTGAATAGTGTACATACTGCATGAATGCACTGTTATAGGAAGTCTCCCTAGAAAGCAGAGCCTGAGGCAAGGATTCCAAGGCATATGATCTAGTGAGAGTGTGTTGCTTAGGCTAAACCTACAAGCAAGTAAGGAAAGCATGACAGAATAGGGAAAGAGCTGAGGTGATCCCAGGTAAAGCCTAGCTTTGGTCTAACCCATGGTGGAGGACTCTGGAACATAAATTGCACCACAGCTTGTGTCCAATTTGAGGTAAGATAGAAGGCCTTTTGAAACCCTGTACAGTAACACATTGGCTATGAGCTGCTCCAGAGATGGGACACAGCCTCTCAGGCCAGATGGGTCCCATTAGCTGAGGACATTTCTTGGGGAAAGGGGCAGCTATGACCCTTAGCAGTTGTGATAGTTTTATGCATCAACTTGACTAAGCAATAGTTCCCAGTTATTCAATCAAACCTTAAGTGTTGTGGTGAAGACATGTTATAGATGTGACTAAAATCTATAATCTGTGGACTCTTAATAAGAAAGATTATCCTGGAAAATCTGGGTGGGCCTGATTCAATCAATTGAAATGTCTTAAGAGCAGAACTGAGGACTTTCAAAAGAAGAAGAAATTCTGCCTGTAGGTAATCAACTTCAACTCATACCTAAGAGTTCCAGCAGTCCTTCTTAAAGTCCTGTTCTATAGATTTTGGACTTCCCTAGCTAGCCCTCATAATCATTCATCCTGTAAGCCAATTCCTTGTAATGAATTTTCTCTCCCTCTCTCCTACTGGGTGTGTGGTGAAACCCTGGCAAAGCATCTTGTGATGGGTGCACAGCCCAGTAAAGGGAATCTACCAACACTATAGATTAAACCACCCAGACAAAGGGACAAGTGGGAGCTAAAGTCCAGTCCTCTCAGTATTTGTTAAGTTATGGGCCACCTTGGCAGGAGTCAGGTTTGCTAGGAGGAAGAAGTGATTTTTTTCTTCTTGCAAAATCATTTTCTGCTCACTTTTGAATCATGTGCTTAAAAGGGAGTGTGTGTTCTAAAGTGGAGAGGAAGGGGCCTTTTTTTAAAATTTGTCTGCATAAGGACAGACACCTAACATTTAAACTTTAATCAAAAGCAGTGTCGTTTATCAGCAGTTTACCTTATATTGTACAGCTAGAGAAACAAATGAGAAAAAGACAGCAACTTCCCAGTATTATTATAATTTTAGAACAAAACAATAATGCTTTTGTGGTCCTAAGTCTATTTCTTTTACCTTCTATACCTGTTAATGTACTTAAACACACACCACCACAAATAATGTAAAATGATATGACTTTTTTCCTGCTAGAGACCTAGCATACACAATTTGAAGTTAAAAAGTTCAGTGTATCATCTGGGGAAGAAAAAGAAAGAAAAAACCATTTTTCTGGGGGCATGATTGTCAAACCAGAAAACACAGCTAGCTATCTTGTGGTATCAAATGTGGTATAATGCAGATAAAATAAATATATTCCTGCCTTCTGAACTACTGTCAACACTAACACAAAACAGGCACAGCTGAGGAAAAGGGCAAAAAGACAAGCTGAAAGGAAGGAGCAGGAGATGAAGAAAAAGATAAAGGTGGAAGAAAAGATAGGATTAGGGGAGGGAAGGTCTTCATAGTGCATGTTAAGACAAAGCAAAACTAGACAGAAATTACTTCATTGCAAAGGAACTAACTACCTTTAAAAGGTAGAATTTTAGAGCAAGAAAGGGGAAAACCCCACAGTAAATTTCAATGTCTAAAGGTTGGAAAAGTAGAACACTGAAGGGATAGAGAGCAGCAATATGGAAATAGAATAAAAAGTGGAATTCAAAAAACCCCAATTTTCAAGAATATATTTTATATGTATCTTTAACATGAAACCAAATAAATTTGGAAGCTAAATTTGCTGCATACCATTTGTGAAGTTTACAAGGAAATGAAATGATGTTTACTGTGTGTGCCACTCTGAATGAGAACAGTGGCTGAATCTATTGACTAGATACAGAGGTTAGACTCTGACCCAGGCCTGAGCAGAGGTCAACAACACCCTCTATAAAGCTACCATCTGTGGTTATGTGCATGATACAACTTGTATCTTGGGCCTTACCTTATACAACTTCTTCCCTTTGAAAAACTACATAGCTTAGCTGACTGGACAGCAATGTGTTAAAGGCATCCAACCTGTTCTGTGGGTAATTCAAAAGAGCACAGTCCCTGCTTCTACTCCAGAGATAAGTCAAAAAAAAAAAAAAAAAGAGAAATGTATATATATAAGGGCATACCATTTGCAGGGAAGAACAACTAGCAAAGCCTTTGTTGTATTCCATGATTCCATTTACTTTCATATCACTTAATTATTTTTTCTTTTACAATAGCTTTTTTAGCTTTCACTTTTGCACCCTTAGAAGTTAAGTACATTAAAATATATTTAACCCCTTCATTGACTTTAGTATCTCAGAACGGGTAGTTAAGTCAATTATCATTTTAGGTAAAAACTCATCCAATGAAGACGTAAGTTGAAACTCGGACAATCCCAAAATATGATAAGCCAACACTGAAGAAGTATTGGCCTTTAAACATGATTTGCTGCGTGGGTGAGGCTGACCCTTCTCTTCTATTTATTCCTACTGCTTTTTTGCAGCTATGAGACATACTGTTCTACCCCATCTCCACCCATATCCCATCATTGCCTAAAACATGCCATTGTAAAACATTATTTTGAGTGCTGGAGGACCTGGTATTGATAATACTCAATTTGCAAATAGCCTCAGAAATAAAAATGTGTGATAAAGGAAAGGTAGACAATCAGAAAGGCAGGTAGGCCACCAGATGAGAGATTGAATATACAAAGGACAATGGCCAGACCATATATAAAAATAGAATTCTGACCCACAGCCTGCAGCAATCTGCCCACTCTTCTATAAGTCAGTCTTGTAGGAAGTTGGGACTGCTATCTCTAGTAACACCCCAGGAAGCTAAACAATAGCTACTATAACAATCAGCTCCAAATGTCCAGAGTTTAATAACTGACAGCTGTTCTAATTTTTCTTCCTGCTTCCAACTTAAAATCAACCACAGGAAGCCAGCTAATGCACCTAGAACCAATCCCATAGGATACCCTGCTTCTAGTTAGCCTGCCTCCAACTTCCCTGTGCTAACAACCTCCAGTCCTGGTGTACTGAAGCCTTCCTTTTGCTCCATTATAAAGCTGTCTCACTCCTCTGCCTGCCTTAGAGTCTCTGTAAAAGCAAGTGACAGTGGCTGACTTCCCTGCTATAGCAATCTCTGAATAAATACCCTTTTGCATGTCCTCATTTGTTTTGTCTTATTTCTACACAGGTATGTTGCACAGGCTATGCACTAAATGGCTAAGGGAAAACCATCAACATTGTCATCTGTATGGGAAAGGTCCCCCTTAAAGTTGTGCAGAGTACAATCTTCATGATCATATATGGTAATTGTGGGCAGGCTTAGCCTTTGTTCATGAAGGCAGTGCAGTGGAGTATACAAAGGGCTAGGGTGGGTATGGCTGGTCAGCTGTCTTTTAGACCAGGCAACTATTTTGTCATACCTCCCCAGAGGTACCCGGAAAGGTATGAGACCAGTTGAAATCACTAGGTGCTTATTCAGGTTATCAGCTGCAACTGACTGAATGTTTGTGTTCCCACAAAACTCATATGTTAAAATCCTAATCTCCAATGTTATGATAGTAGAAGGCTGGGCATTTGGGAGGTGACTGGGTCATGAGAGTGAAGATGTCTTTAATGAGATTAGTGCCCTTATGAAAAGACATGAGAAGACTTTCTATCTCTCTTCCCCCCCTTCATATGAAAACACAGCAAGAAGATGTCCCGCTGCAAATTAGGAAGTGGGTCCTCATCTCACACAAGATCTACTGGTACCTTGATCTTGGAATTATCAGTCTTCATAACTATCAGTGATAAGTGTTTTGTAAAGCCACCTGGTCTATGGTAATTTGTTATAGCAGCCAAGACTAAGATGTCATCCCTACACACTCCAGGAGGCTGTACCCCAGACCAGCAGTTTTCTTATCCAACACTGGAATCCTAGCACTGACATAATTTCTGCCCCAATTTTTGTCTCCTAATCATTGCAAAGGTCAAGTTCTCCAGAAAAACTTGAGCTACATCCTACAGATGCATGGATAGTGGCCCAGTGCATCTTTGTGCTCTTCCTATCCCCAATTTATCCTGTTCCCCTGATTGGGTCAGCTCTTTCCAACCTAAGGCCTTGACTACACAGTGCCTGCTTAAAATAACATTAAGCTTATTTAATTTTCCAAGGTTTCCAGCCTTAAGTCTCAACATAATTATTTCTTAAGACAGAGGTCACAAGCACAAACAACACTCCTGTGCAAATTAATATGTCACGTGAATAAGTGACACAGATGAGACGCAGAACATGAAGAATCAGGTTGTGCCTTGTCTAAAAGGGGCAACTGGTAACTTCAGCCAATTTCGTTAAGGAATAATACAGGCAGTGGTGTGCTGGAACTATACTAGTTTGTGAGAGCAGACTATGTACATCTTCCCGACTTCAGGAAAAAAGGTCGCCTTAGTAGCTCAAAAATCAGCCATGGCATAGTATTTACACCATAGAAACAGGCAAATCCTGCAAATCAAGACTTTTTTCAAAGTCTGAATGTTAAACATTGAACAGCATACATACCATTGAATATAGGCAAGTGTTCCCAGATCCTCCAATATTTCAGAAGCAGCAGAAATTCAGATGTCTTTGTGAACACAAAATTTTTTAATGTTGGCAAATCAATGTTAAAATACTATGTTGGCAAAACAAAACATCACTGTGACCACCTGCTCACAGCTCTCCATTATATGCCAGTGCATCATAGCCGTGTTTACGGCTCCACGTCTCTAATTTACATCTATAACAATGAGCAACAGAGTCTTGCAGGAGCCTGAGTACATTCGTTAGGTCTCTAATAATTAACATTTATCACAGGTGGTTTTTATAACCTTCTGGAATGTCCGTGAACATTTATGGTATGTGAAGAAGCCGTAGTAGATGCAAAAAAAAAAAAAAAAAAAAAAGCCAGCTTTAAGGATGAATTTAAAAAGAATCTTCCAACTGTTAAACCAAAGTGATTCATGAATATTAATGATGTTTCTTTCTTAAACAATAGCACACCTTGTCAAGTACTTGACAGAGATAAAATTTACTATAATTATATGTGTGTGTATGTATGTTTGTATACACACACACAAGGAAATAAAAACAGTACTTAGAAAATGGGATGTCCCTTATTAGCAGTAAGGGAAGGCAAATACTGAAATATCATAAATTTTACCTCAATCAGATGAATTAATAACTGTTGACCTGATGTTAACACAAGGACACTGTTGAATCCGTTGATGTTAGGAGTTTGACATCAGAGGAGATAATCTATCCTCTAAACGTCCCATGATGTGCCTGTTAGAGACATTTAAACTTCCTCTCCATCTTTTGAGGATGTGCCCAAATCTCTGCAGCCATCCATTACAGTAATAACACATAATCACTAAAATTTCAAGCAGTTTAGTTTGCACTTCCAATTTTAACTTTCCGCCAACATCCATGATGATAATTCATCTTGCCTGGTCTTAGGAATTGTTATCAGGCTTTGTATTGTAGCACAAGCATGTTATAAAGATAAGAAAATCTCAGGTTAGTCACTGCACACTGAAATACTGGGATGACATTCACTTAAGAATCTATAATGTAATTGGGATCTCTAATACCTTAGTTGCTGCTCTTCAGTGATTTGTTCTCCAAATGAGATAGGAGTTTTATAAAGTTTAATAAAAAGAAAAAAAAAGCAAGAAACCATACACAGAAATGTCTAAAATGCAGTGACATTTTAAAGACTGGAATTTAATTGTGCTGGCTTTCCACTCCACAGTCTATTTTCATGTGTAGTTCTTTGAAATGCAGAGTAAATGTTTCTTATCCTTCTTTGTTTATGATACAGATGAAAAATTCAACAGCTAGGTTGCATCATAATCTACCTTCCATACCCTTGTAAATTGTCTTTATTGACAGCTGCACAGTGTTCTCATCAACTTTGAAATGGAAAGCAGTCCAGGATAGAAATTCTTATCCTTTTACATTAGTTATTCTGTTAAAACGATCTGAAATTCACCTTGACATTGCTTTCTTTATTAATAGCCCAAGCTCCAAAATAAAGATGATAACAGAATTTCTGAATTTTAACATGCCATTGTAATTTAATAGATGAGTGTGCTAGTCCTCATTAGTATTCTGAATGCATAACTGCTCTAATAAGCAATTTAAAATACTGCTGAGGCAGATAGGAGAAGGAATAAAAAAGATCTCAGTATATTGAGTACTTTGAAATGAGAAGGTAATCAACAAGTACAGATTTTTATATAAGGCACATCCAGAGCTATTTGGAAGGTATTCATCCTCAAGTTTCATTCATGGAAACCCAACACTGTTGGAATTCTCATGATACTGTGTATTTAGGTTCGACAAACAGAAAAACCTATCTGATTCCAAAATTTAGAGTCAATATGATGAGAAAGAACCAGCAAAAAAACAGACAAAAATGCTAAGAAAGAGTAGCCAGTGAGGTCAAAAATAGTGTAAAATTCAAGAGGCCAAGAATGAACAGTATTCAAGAAAAAGAATATGTTAAAGGCAACAGAAAATTCCAGTAAGATGTGCACTACAAATTAACCATTGGATATAGCATCAAGAAGGGCAAAAGTAAATTTGACAAGAGTAGCTTCAATGGATAAATGAGAAGCGAAAGCCTAAATGGAATGAATTCAAGAGAGAACAGGAGAAAAGGAATTAGCAATAGCAAATATAGGTAAATATTTGGAAATGTTTGCTATAAAGGGGAGTGAAAATTTTAAGTAGTAGCTGGAAGAGAGACTAGCGTCAAAAAGGCTTTATTTAAGATGGGAGAAATAATAGCCTGTTCTTAAACTAAGATTATGATAAGATAGAGAGTGGGAGCTGATAAGGAGAAACTGATGATGCCTGAGAGAAGAGGGAGTTGTCATAAATATGCCCTGGAGTAAGTGAAAGGAACTGAGACCTAGTGTATAAGTGGAAGGGCTGATCTTGAGTAGAAGAGTCAGGCAGAAAGACATAATAAATGGGCACAAATGCAAGTATATGGTTGCTTGTGGAGGCAAGGACCTTAATTTTTTTTTCTTTTTGCTTTTACTTTCTCAGTGAAATAGGAAGCAAAACCATCAGCTGAAATTTAGGAGAGGAAAGATGTTAGAGGCTTAAGGACATTGCATAAAGTTGTTATGTAGGTTATCTTCCAGGGCTTTTATAGTTTTGGAATTTACATTTAAGTCTTTTAAACTATCTTGAGTTGATTTTTGTCTGTGGTGTAAGGAAGAGGTTCAATTTCAATCTTCTGCATATGGCTAATGAGTTATCCTAGCACCATTTATTGAATAGAGAGTCCTTTCCTCATTGTTTTTGTTGACTTCATTGAGGATCAGATGGTTGTAGATGTCCACCATTATTTCTGGAGTCTATATTATGTTCCATTGGTCTGTGTGTCTGTTTTTGTACCAGTACCTTGCTATTCTGGTTTATGGTACCCTTGTAGTTGAATACCATTCTGGCCATAAGATCTGGCAAAGATTTCATGTTGAAGACAACAAAACAGAACTTGACAAATGAGACCCTCTCAAACTAAAGAGCTTCTGCACAGCAAAAGAAACTATCTGCAGAGTAAACAGACAACATACAGAATGGGAGAAAATATTTGCAAACTAAGCATCCAACAAAGGCCGAATATCCAGAATCTATAAGAAACTTAAACATATCAACAAGCAAAAAATAAACACAAAAATGTAGATGAAGTACATGAGCAGATATTTTTCAAAAAAAGATATACATGTGGCCAACAATCATATGAAAATAAATTCAACATTATAGATCACTTGAAAAATGCAAATCAAAACCACGATGAAATACCATCTCACATCAGAGTGGCTATGACTAAAAAGTCAAAAAATAACAGATGCTGCCAAGGTTGTGGAGAAAAGGGAATGCTTATACACTGCTGGTGGCATATAAATTAGTTCAACCATTACAGAAAGCAGTTTGATGATTTCTCAAGAACTGAAAGCAGAATTACCATTCAATTCTGCAGTCCCATTACTGAATATATACCCAAAGGAATATGTTATTCTACCATAAAGACACAGGCACATATATGTTCATTGCAGCACTGTTCACAATAGCAAAGACAAGGAATCAACCTAAATGTCCATAAGCAGTAGGCTGGACAAAGAAAATGTGGTACATATACACCGTGGGATACTATCAGCCATAAACATGAGATCATGTTCTTTGCAGTAACATGGATGAAGCTGAAGGCCACTACCATAAGCAAACTAACACAGGAACAGAAAACCAATACCACATGTTTTCACTCATAAGTGGAAGCTTACATATTGAGTACATATAGACACAAAGAAGGGAACAAGAGACCTACTGGAGGGTAGAGAGAGGTAGGAAGGTGAGGATTGAAAAGCTACCTATCAGATACTATGCTTCTCACTTAGGTGATGAAATAATCTGTAAACCAAACTCCAGATATTTACAGAAATAATCTGTAAACTATAACCCCAATTTATAGATAAATTGATGCACAATTTATCTATATTACAGACTTGTACCGCTGAACCTAAAAGTTTTTTTTAAATTGTCATCTAGAAGAGCAAGAGCATGAAAAAACTAGGAAAGTATATTACAGTTACAGAGCCACAGAAGGGGCTTCTTTGAGGCTAATAGTTATGAACTAAATTATCATAATGTTTGGGAGATTTTCCCATGTTCAGTTATTAGAGTACAGATACAAAGTAGGTGGAATATTGGATTTAACCAAGGAAGAGATTTTGATAGACAAGTATGATAAATGCAGAGAGGTTTCAGAAGCTTGAGAACTTGAGAATGTATGCAAGAGACAGTGAATAATCATGCATCTTGGAATTTATACAGAGTAAGTGGGATAGTGAGGTCATGACAGGGTTGGAGACAGGAAAACAGTTATAAAACCAGTGAGCTGCAGGGCCTGGAAATTAAAAGATAGTAGAATATGGGAAACTTTAAGGGGTAAACTGAAACAAGAAGGTGTTTGAAATTGAGTTAATAAAGAAATTGAACTTAAAGGTAATGATGAAATATGATTTATAAGTATGAGAGTGGATAACTGAAATATGAGGGATGGGGCACAAGATTATTGGAAGAAAAGTGAGCCAGTAACTAAGATTCCAGGTTGCTGGGAAGATTATCTTCATGGAAATTGATGTCTTCATGAACTATGTTGGGTGTAGTATTGGAATGAGTCAAAAATTGAGGAGCTAAAGCTTAAAGAGTGTGTTGGGGGGCTCTTCCAGGGGTAGTTGTCAGTTAAATGACCACAAGGTGAAATAGTCTGATTACATGTCATTCACAGGTGACAATTCCAGTTTGGAAATGGAAGACGAGAGAGCACTCAACCCACACACCCTATGGTGTGTAGAATGTGAGAGGTAAAATATTACCACTTGAGAGGGCTACATGGCAAGCTGAAACTTCAGGGGAGAGTCAGCCAAGCTTCAGTTGTACTTGGAGAGGATGTTGAAAAAATAATGACTTTTCCTGGAGACTGACTAGCATGCTGTAGGGGTGGGAATGTTTCAGGACTTTCTGTGAGAAAAGAGTTGATGTTTGAGGTTGAGGGGGATGACAAGAGGTAATGAACCAAAAGCAAAGGTGATTTCAGAGCGTGGGAGAAAAATGACCTGGGAGTCAGGGCTTCTAGAGGTTAGTGTTTAAGTTGGTCAAAAGGGTAAGTAGCTTGGTAAGATGATCAGTGGCGATCTTGAATGTTGCTGGAAGAAAAGGAAGGTGAAAAGTATGCAGGCTTCTAGATCCACTCTCAATTCCAACCAATTAAAGTATTTTGATGAATGAGTGGATCTTATCTAGAATACCTAGGTTTTGGGGACTCCCCTGATCCCAGGAACATCAGCAGCTCTGGGGCATGTTTTTGTACCTTGTTGAGATATTCTCTTCTCTTGGCTTTTCAAACACATTCACTTCATTTTACTTCTACCTTCCTAACTGCTTCCTTCCAGTCTCCCTTGTTGGCACCAGTTTTTATTTATCTCTAAATGTTGTAGGGTTTTGTCTTTCTCTCTGTTGTATTCTCCATCTGTACTGTCTCCCCAGAGAAAGACCTAGTCTCATGGTATTTGTATTCAGGATGCAGAAGTGATAGACAACAAACATAAACAAATGTGTAGTCAAGTTAAAATAGTGAAAGATTCTGTAAAGGAGATTGTTATCTTCCAGGAACATAAAGATGGTTACTACAGCTGGAAGACAGAGAACATTCATCTGTTCTCAAGCAGGGATGAGGTTGTCACCCAAGGGACATTTAGCAATGCCTGGAGACATTCTTAATTGTCACATCTGGGGAGATGCTACTGGCATCTAGTTGGTAGAAGCCTGAGAGGCTGCCAAACATCCTACAATGCACTGGACAGACCCTCGGGTCAAATAATTATCTAACCCCATATATCAGTGTGTGGAAGCTCAGAAACTCTGGGCTAGATCTTAGAGGAAAGAGAGTGAAACTCTTATGTGTTGGCAGTTGCCAACACATAAGAGCTTGTTGGCATTGGTAGCCATTTTAATTTCATTCTAGGTAAAGGGAAGCCACTGGAAAGAATGAGGGATGCTAAATGATCTAATTTACATTTTGAATAATTATTTCAGCTGTTGGGTGTAGAATGAACTACAGTTGATTCCACAAGAATCAGAACAATAAGAAAGCTATTAAAATAATAAGGCCACAATGCTTTTAAAATATGTCTTTAAATTCTTTGATGCTTGATATGTTTTGGCTGTGTCCCCACCCAAATATCATCTTGAATTGTAGTCCTATATTCCCTGCATGTTGTGGGAGGGACCAGGTGGAGATAATTGAATCATGGGGGTGGTTTTTCCCATCCTGTTCTCAGGATAGTAAGTTAGTTCTCACCAGATCTGATGGTTTTATAAGGGGCTTCCCCCTTCGCTGGGCAGTCATTCTTTTTCCTGCCATCATGTGAAGAAGGATGTGTTTGCTTCCCATTCCACCATGATTGTAAGTTTCCTGAAGCTTCCCCAGCCAGGCTGAACTGTGAGTCAATTAAGTCTCTTTCCTTTATAAATTACCTAGTCTCAATATGTCTTTATTAGCAGTGTGAGAATGGACTACTACAATAGTCCTCCTTCCAAGAGGTGGAATTTAATTCCCCCTCCTTTGAATATAGGGCAGATTTAGTAACTTGGGTCTAATGAATAGACTGTAGTGGAAGTGACTGGGACTTCATTGTTCAATGCATCTTTTATTTTATCCTGTTTACACATATACCTTCTCTTCTGGCCTACATGAAACTTGTATTTCTAGCACATTGCCTGGCACCCTGGTAATGGGTTTTAAAAAGACTGAAACGATTTTCAGTAATGCACACACACACACAAAATACTATACACACATATGTAACCTATGGTTAACAAAATATTACAATTTAAAAGTCAAAACCACAAAGGAAGAAGAAGTGAATATGTTGCCCATAAGATTAGTATACATTCATTAGTGGGCAGCAAATTACACAACGAATTTTCTGGAATTCAGGATGAGAAAAAAATGAAACCTTAAAAATTTGCATAAAATGTATAAAAGTACAAATTTAAGAGAAAAATTTTTTCCAAGATGAACTTTCAAAACCATATTCTTAATATATAGGAAAATATATGAGGAAACACCAATCTCAAATTAGGGCTTATGACACATACAGAAGCAGTTGGATTAAACAGTGGTCCCCAAGGATATCCATTTGCTAATCCCTGGAAACTGTGTTACTGCCTTATGTAAAAAAAAGATAGGTAAGTATTGCCTTATATACCAAAACATGTGATTGAATTACAGATTTTGAGATGAGGAGATGGGCCCTAAATGTGCTCGCATTGTGCTGGCATGCGTCCTTATTAGAGAGAGGCCAAGGAAGTTACTGCTACAGAGGAAAAGGTGATACAACAGAGGAGAGAACCTGAAGATTCTGTGCTACTGGTTTTGAAAACAGAGGAAGTGTCCATAAACCCAGTAATATGAGGAATAGCACTAGAAGCTGGAAAAGGAAAGGAAAAGTTTTTCCCCTAAAGCCATCTAAGCAGCTACAGCCCTGCTGAAACCTTGACTTCAGCCCAGTGACACCGATGTCAGACTTCTGGCCTTCAGAACCTAAAAAGAATAAATTACATTGTTTTAAACCAGTGTTTGTAGTAATTTGTTACAGCAGCCATAGGAAACTAATAGAGGCTCTTTATTTTAATGCCCCATAATAAAAGCTGACATCAAAGTACAACAATGTGCATAAGTAATTTTAAGTGAACATTATTTTGTAGAAGGTTGAGTAATACTTAATACTGCCAAATCACAAAAGAAATGCAAACATAGGCTTTATAACCTAGAAATGGGAATTAATGTGTGTCCTTTATACTACCTCTTCACATAGATTTGGGGTAGAAGAAGCTATTTATTCAAATGAAATTAAGTGAAGAGTGGAAAGTATAACTAATGGACTTCAACACAAATTAAATCAATGATATAATTTTTTAACTATACCTATACCCAAACTACTGTAAGAGAACAAAAAAAGATTTTATCGGGAAGAATATGGAAGTTACCTGACCTCAAGCATGGCTGGATCTAGGGGTTTTTTAATAATTTCATTGGGATTCTCTTTTCATCTTTCAATCTGCTTTCTCTGACAAAGGCCTATTTTAAAATGCATAGCACCAAAGCCCTGATAACAGATCTACCAAAATGTAGCCATCAGGACAGTTATTCTGCCATTTGTTGAGGCTAATAAAACAGTCCCGCTTATTGATCTCGCTGTTCCATTAAGCAAAAGCGCCCCTAAGGACAGTTGCAGAGCAAAGAGGAACCAGACCACGCATGGAAACAAATGAGGGACGTGTAAATAAAACTTGTCATCCCAGCATCTGGACACAATAATTAAACATCTTGGGATTTGGGGATTCAGTTTTTACTGGCATCCATTCAGCAAAGGTATTTCTGTACGCTTATCACATAACTCAGAAACATCGCATTTCGATATTAAGAGGAAGAATGGACTTGACAATATAAGGTGCTAAAAATGAAAATCTAATAATGATAAATAAAATACCATACATAGGAGGAGGTGTGATGTAATGTTTGACAACAAGGATGTTGGACCCAGGTGGATTTGCATTCGAATCCAAACTCTAGCATTTGTTGTCTGTGCTACCTTAGGTAAGCCCTTGGACCTCCTCCAGTCTGATTTTTAATATGGAAAATGAGCCTAAAAATAATACCTTTTCATTAATTTGTTTGGACAGTTACATGAGAGAACACGTTGATTGCTTAACAACTTTCCTGGAACATAACAAATGTTCAATAACTGGTCATTATTAGTATAAATTGTTAGTGGGCACCATGAATAGAGACAGTTTTCTTATCTCTAAAAAATAAGAGTTGGACGATAGGAGATCAAAAACTTCCTCAACTACTAACATTTTGTGGCTATGCAATTTTAATAGTCTCTAAGTCCTACATTTCCAAGTAGTTAGGAGGTGGCAAAAGATTGGAACCACGCACATATGGCTGTATGAGTGGGTAATGCCTGCTGAGCATACACAGATGGTGAGAGTCATTGCTTCCATATCTGAGGTCCCTGGAGGTGTGAGAGGGTGCTGTGTGAGTCTCTTCTACTCAGGTTCTACTCCTAGTAATTGACTCTGGTATTCATTGATATGCTTAGTAAGTATTTGGTTCTTTTCTCCTGGCAGTGGGGAGTCTGAATTCCATGACCCTTTTGTGACTGGGTGGCACTGTATTATTATTTCTGGCCAATGAGTTGTGAACATAAGTGATGTGTCCATGTGTGATTGGAATTTGAGTATTTAATTACTTATGTAAAACTTGCCAGAATATACTTTCACTCTGTGACGGCAAATTTCAAGATAATGGCTTCTCAATTAGCACATTATTAGAGGAAGATTACGCCAAGAAAAACTCCCAGCATGATTTACATGTAAATCTTTGTTATTTTAAGCCGCTGAGATTTTTCAGGCTGTTCCTTATCACAGCATAATTTATTCTATCTTGACTGATACAGAAGTGTATGCCTAGAAGAGAGGTGACAACATGAAAAAAAATAGCCTAAAATAAGTGCCATTAGCTTAGGGGTCAGGTAGTGGGTGGGAAAGAAACTATTCTGAGGAGTTAGAATAGTTGCCATATTGTATGCTGGCAAACATTTCGTAGAACTGATGTCTGTAATAACCTGGAAGTCCAATCATGCACTTAATAAAATTTTAGCAACAGGAAAAAGGTAGAAAAATAGAATGTCATTAGTATGTATTGGTTGCTAGTATCTGTGTTCAGCAAGATATTGGAAAAAAAAGAGCAAAGAAATGAATTGGCCAGGTTTCAAGAGGGAACAAAATAGAATGAGGAGGGCTCGCAAAACTTCTAAAGTATCTTGGAAACAATTGCTTCTCAGCCTCAGATAATGACAAAATTGAGAAAGGCTTTGAATGACAAAAGTTTAAAACAGATTTGCAGCAAGAGGCAAATCAAGGGTGTGGCTGTTACACTGATTATTTAAAAACTTCTGACAAAGGAATCATTTTTTAGACTAAAGAGAACTGTGCTTGCTCAAGACATAAAATGACACGTGGGCCCTTACCCTTCTACAGGTAAGAAGCAGACTAAGAAGCCTACTCAGTCCCTAGGGAGGAAATATCCCAACACTCCATTTAGATCTTACTGAAAAGGTAATGGAAAATGATATTTTATTAAGCTGTGGTTCATGCAGAAAACAGACAAGGGAGCAGGAATGGAGTCTAGTCAAGGAATATATCTTTCTCCCATAGGTGGCCCTCAAAGTATCTGACAAGTAGGACAGATGAATGGCCACAGATTGGCGTCTGCTTTATATTTCTCATTGTTCGTTTCCAAATGAAAATGTGTATTACAATTATCCTATTCCTGTTCTGTCATTGTTTACTGGGTTCACAGGAAAGGGGATGGGTAATCTGAAGTTGTCACCTGAGGGAAGCTGTCAGTTGCTTCTTTGGGGAGTAGGTGAGTATAGTTTGCATGTGAGGACATGTAACCAAATATTTGGTGACCAAAAGGGAAACTGATATAAACTGTGCTGCTCATTAATATCCAGTTCTTCTCTTCTTTCTTTTTTAACCATACACATGTAGAACTGAATTTCCTGGCTCTCTTTGTTTTAAGAGGAGTCATGTTACTGTTTCCAGACAATGAGTTGTCAGACATGGCGTGTGTTGCCTTTAGGCAGGAGAGTTTAATTACTTGTGTTCTATCCTTCAGAGCTCTCTTTCCTTCTGCACAAGGATTGTCCATTTCCCATCAGCTAAGTCCTAGAGTAAGGATATCAGTGACCAAACAGACTTGCCAACTTGTGACATACTTGTAGTCTTGGTGAGAAAAACCTTTTTGTTGTTGTTTTTAAGCAACTGAGATTTGGAGGTTGTTGAAGTGCCCTATTCATATTGCCTTGGCATTTACAATTCTTTTTTTTTATTTTATTGTACTTTAGGTTCTGGGGTACATGTGCAGATCATGCAGGATTGTTGCATAGGTATATACATGGCAAGGTGGTATGCTGCCTTCATCCCCCCCGTCACCTGTATCTGGTATTTCTCCTCTCATTGTCCCTCCCCACCCCCCACTGACCGCAGTGTGTGATGCTCCCCTCCCTGTGTCCACGTGTTCTAATTGTTCAACACCTGCCTATGAGTGATAACATATAGTGTTTGGTTTTCAGCTCTTGGGTCAGTTTGCTGAGAATGTTGATTTCCAGATTCATCCATGTCCCTATGAAGGACACAAACTCATCGTTTTTTACGGCTGCATAGTATTCCATGGTATATACGTGCCACAATTGCTTTATCCAGTCTATCCATGGTGGACATTTGGGTTGGTTCCAGGTCTTTGCTATTGTAAACTGTGCTGCAATGAACATACATATGCATGTGTCTTTATTATAGAACAATTTATAATTCTTTGGGTACAAACCCAGTAATGGGATTGCTGGGTCAAATGGTATTTCTATTTCTAGGTCCTTGAGGAATCACTACACTTCTTCCACAATGGTTGAACTAATTTACACTCCCACCAACAGTGTAAAAGTGTTCCTATTTCTCCACATCCTCTCCAGCATCTGTTGTCTCCAGATTTTTTAATGATTGCCATTCTAACTGGCATGAGATGGTACCTCATTGTGGTTTTGATTTGCATTTCTCTAATGACCAGTAATGATGAGTATTTTTTCATATGTTTGTTGGCCTCATCCATATCTTCTTCTGTAAAGTGTCTGTTCATATCCTTTACCCACTTTTGAATGGGTTTGTTTGTTTTTTCTTGTAAATCTGTTTTATTCTTTCTAGATTCTGGATATTAGCCCTTTGTCAGATGGGTAGATTGCAAAAAAATTTTTCCCATTCTGTTGGTTGCTGGTTCGCTCTGATGATTGTTTCCTTTGCTGTACAGAAGCTCTGGAGTTTAATTAGATACATTTGTCTATTTTGGCTTTTGTTGCCATTGCTTTCGGTGTTTTAGCCATGAAGTCCTTGCCTGTGCCTATGTCCTGAATGGTTTTGCCCAGGTCTTCTTCTAAAGTTTTTATGATGTTAGGTCTTATGTTTAGATCTTTAATCCATCTGGAGTTATTTTTAGTGTAAGGTGTCGGGAAGGGGTCCAGTTTCTGCTTTCTGCACATGGCTAGACAGTTTTCCCAACACCATTTATTAAA